>JACEIK010007348.1:0-76789 GCA_018107945.1 Datura stramonium
AGAATGCCTGCGCGATGGCTCCATGTCACGGAGGTGATGCTCCGCGTTACCCTCCGTGACACGTTGAAGTGTTATTCGCGTCGGGTCACACCGGGTCACCAGGCGACCCGCGCGAAAATCCCCCTTTTTAACAACAAAATTGCCTCATTCTTCCCATTTCCCATCTCCCTCCGCGACAAACACCCAAAATTTCTCCCTTCCCTCAACGTGGCACGGACCTAGGCACAAGTTTTCTTCAACTTTTCTTCATATCATCGAAAGTAAGGTATGTTTTCTAATTTCATCTCAATTCTTATCGATTTATTTTCGATTTTGAGCATGAGAGAAAAGAAAACCTTGCCCTAAATATAAATTGAGCTTAAATTCATTTAAGTTATTGTTGATTGTTGTTCATAGTATTGTTGTGATTATATGAACACGATAAATACATGTTGGATTGAATTTTTGCGAAATTGTTAGCTAGGGTTGGAATGTGAATTGGAAGAATTGAATTGAGGTTGAAATGTGGAAAATTGTTGGGTTGTGCAGGTTGGGTGAGGTAAATTGTGTAGTGCTTAACGTTATTGGGCTAAAGACGCGATAAATTTTCGGGGGAACAAAGTGTTGAAATTACATGAAATTATCGAATCATATAGAAATTGGGGAATTGCTTAGGTTGAGTTGATAGAATTTTTTTTCTTTTCTTTTTTTTCGCTAAGTGCTATGTGATGAAATGTATTCGATGGTAATGATAGAGTTAGGCGTACCGAATGCAGGTAGTACATAGAGGTTATACGAGTCGAATTCTCTCGAATGCACGAGGGCAATATTGTTTGTGTTTGTAGTTGTTTTAGTTTTCTGTTTTGTAAATAATAAAATAAGTATGTTCTTGTAGTAATCTTTGTGTCGTGGCTGAAAACTAAGTGTGGGGTGGCGAGCCTAACCCAACCTTAGTCGAAGCTAATTTTAAATTGGCCCGACATTGGAATTTGTACGCTTTCTTTGGCAGGGAACAATGGCAGAAGCAGGCAAGACAAAGGAAAGGCGCATCTACATCGGGCGCGGAAGAAGAGGTTAAGGCCGAGCAGTCAGCCCGGCCTGGCCAGTTCCATGAATAATGTATATCTGAACCGATGGGTAATGAAGAAGGAAGAAATGGTACACGAAGCCTGAGGAGAACAAGTACTCCCACGAGGCATATTGCAAGGGACCCATTGTACAGGGTTCCCCCGCATTATGCAAGTTGACTTAACTGTTTTGTGCTTCATTTTGACGAGGCAAGGGTGCAATGCATGATTGAGTTCTATGCAAATTGGAACCCCGACGCTCCCAGTCCACCATCAAGATAAGGGCGGTGTCACACTTGAGCCTCGCCACTTCGTGCCATGCGGGCGCGAACAGCGTATGTACTCTGGCGACTTAATATCCACTCCACCTTATGCGGATATCGAGACCGCACATTGTGTGAGCCCGGTCGGCAAACGGCTTGGGCCGGGCATAAGGAGAGGGCTACCATCGACATTTCCCTACTCACGGATGAACGAGGGAAGCCGGGATGCAGTGAAGGTCGTTTGTTCTTTGTTTGATTAAGGGGGTGCACATGACAAATGTCACACGGGATTGCGTATGCACAGTGTATGCCACGATGAAAGAGTGGAGATAAATGTAGGGGCGGAGATCATATCCGCCAAGAAGAGAGCCGTTGCATCAAGGGAACAGGTACGGGGTTTGGCGGTTTGCGGCCACGTTCTGAGACTTTGGAGGTAGAGGAAGAGGCCCTAGATTATATCCTTTGAGATGGAGAGGCGTGCCAGAAACGTCACAAAGACTAAGGCACGACACCACTCACGGGCAGTTCTCACACTAGCGCGACATGCTGGGATGATGATATATGGCCCGCATATTCGGGATACGGGCCTCGGTGCACATAGGCGGGAGACCGGCAACGGAGGATGAGATTGTGGCAGCTCGACCTAGATTACCCTTTCGGCGGAAACGCCCAGGAGCTACATGTCGGATGGGCCCGGCATTTGTAGGCAGTGGATGATGATGTCCCCAGCGATGAGGAGACATGTCGCAGGATTTCGACATTGAGTCGGAGGAGGACGAAGGGGAGATTCCGGACATAAGGAGACGAGCGGCACGATGAAGAAGTGGAGATACTTTGATTGATCGGAGTTTCACCACCCACCTTTGTGTTTTGTGATTGTATGAACCTTTGGGGACAATGTTCGATTTTAAGTGTGGGGTGGGGAGTAGTTAGGTGGTGCTGGTTTGTCTTTGTTTGTATGTAATTGCATGTTACGTTTGTCGTGTTTGGAAATATTGTGACCTTTTTTGTGTATGTTTCGTGTTGTAAATATCTTTGTGAACTGTATGTCTTGTTTGAAGGTTTTGTAAATATCTTTGTGAAATTTCTGTCTTTGTTGAATCTTTGTTAGCCATTGTGTAAATAGTTTTGTCGAGTACTCCGATATTTTTAAAATTTTCGTTAATTATTTTTATCATTGAGTTTCTCGGAGTTTGTTTCGGTTCTTTTGCCGAAGAGTCCCCCTTGAACCAAAGTCGTAAATAGTGACGTTCCCTATGATGGATGGTTGTGACCGTCTTAAGGGAATGAAGTCGATAGGAGTAGCTTTTATTTTCAATTTTTTGTTTGTTTGGTTGTATCCCATGCATGTTGCTACTCTTTATAGCTGAAATCCTTGTTGTGTGTTGTACACTTAATGTTTATATTGCAAGGTGATTCGTTTGAAAGCATGCAGAATTTTGTACATATGTAGAGATACTTAGGCCACAAAAAATTCGATTCGGTGTGATTGAGGCTTAATTTTTGCAGTTACATAAATTAGCTGATTAAAGAGTCACCGTAGGAATATGTCTTGAGTTGAGCATGTGCAATGAGTGTATAGTGAGGTCACGTTTATTCCATGCTATTGTGGTGTCTAGAACACTGGTGTGTACGAAGCGAAATGAAGGAAGTGTAGTGTGGGAAAGGATGTAGGCTTTCTTTGTTTAGCCTAACGTTTTTCTTTTTTTTATATACCCACCTTGAATGTAAATCTAGTTAGCCCATTGAGCCTTTAGCCTATTTTTTTCTTTTGTCAAAAAGGTGTAAACCAAGCTTAACCCTTTCTTTTCATTGTCCATAAATCTGATCCAAAGCTCTTAGCGCTCAAGAAAAATAATTTTCCCACGAGTGTAAAGGAGTGAAATGATGAAAAAGAAAATAAAGAGAGAAAAAGCAAAGTGATGAAAAGAAAGAAAAAGAGTCAAAGGTGCACTTGCCGGATGTAAAGAAAATAAAGTGCTTAACAAATCTTTGTTGTTTGATGCAGTGTAGAGGTTGCGTGGGGAGTTGAAAAAAGTATTAGAAAAGACTCCAAGGTTGGGAGGAGGAAGAAATAACTTATGCCCGAATATATGATGGGATGTATTGAAAAGCGCTTAAGGATGCTAGTTACAATTATTGGTTGTGATATATACTAGTTCGCGTAGCTTACATTATAACCCGTTAAGTCCTACATTGATCTTACATCACGCGTCACTATATTAGTGGAGTAATACACTAAGGTTAAGCTTATGGTTCATGACACGATGCATGTGAATTCTTTTGGGAGAAAGTAAAATTGTAGCCATACCCCTGCATGAAATGATTAGAGTCATGTGAGTAAAAGGGGAAACTCTCTTGTAATGTGAGGGCACATGCTTGACGAAGAATGAATTAGGTAATCGGATATCTTGGTCAGCTAATTTGCATGAGTTTGCCGATACTCGAGAATCGATTCTTGATGTTAGGAGGTCTTGATATGTTTAATGTCATTGTAATGATGATACCATGCATGTTTTCTTGATGATTTGTTATGAAAATAATCAGATGCTTATGTAGTAGCTCGGATTGTCGAGCCAAAGTAGCCCATGAGGGGATGTCAATCGCATGAGATGTGAGAGTATTGTTAGAGGACGAACAAGATTTTAAGTGTGGGATAGGTGATGCAGGGCATATTTATATGCCGTGATCTCAAATGCATCGGTTTGCCTTGTTTATCCAACAATGTTAGTACATTCTCATGTAAAATTGTAGGGAAGTGTGAATTTATACTAACCAACATGATTAGCGTTGTTTTGCGGGAAAAACATACTTTTTATGGAGCTAAGATGCATGTTGGGAGGAATCGGAGATGGACTCGGGCGAGCAAGGAAATGAATTTGGAGGAAGCAAGAAATAAAGAGGCTCCGCGATGGAAGCGTGACATTTGCCATCGCGGATGCATTACATCGGGAGATATAATTTCAAGAATTTCCGAGAGAAGTTCCGCGATCGTGCCATAGCACGTTGGAATTAGGCTACCGGATCTTGACATTCTAGTGAAGGTGCGCGTTTGCACCGTGGCACGTGGGCATGCTCAGCGTTGCATCTTGGGTGCCCTTGAAATTACACAGACGGCTAAATTCGAGGAGAGCCTCAAAATTTTGCATAGTGTCATGGAGAGCGTGCTGCGATGCACTCTGTGACCGTTGCCCTATTCAGTCGGAAAAATTCTCCTAGGTATAAATAGAACACTTAGGTTCATTTTTAATTATTCGACTTGGTGGAGCAAGAACGTGGGTTACGGGTGATTGAGAGGGCGAAAATTCTTGGGGTTTCTCTATCCCTTTCTTCTTTCTTTCAATTGTTTGTATGATTTACACTCATTTAACGATGTTCAATCCACAAATAGTGGCTAATTCCATTTCTTCTTGAGTTAGGAACAATTGTATTGAAATGTAATTGTTGATTATTCGGTTTTTACATCTTTTCTTCTATGGTTGTTCTATTTAATTCTTGTTCTTCTTTGCATTGTATGCAGCCAATGTTAATGTAAATCCAAAAGATCGGTTTTTCACGAAACATGGCTGGAAAGTTGTGAATTAATAGGATATGATCTGTTCTTTGTTTGGGAAAATTGGGAATTGTTTACCTTCGGGATAGAAATATACTGAAAGTCGTATTAGTCAAGTGTGGAATCGGTTTGTATGGCTAGAACATGAATTTCTTCTTATCACAGACATGTAGGCGGAAGGTTCATGATTCTTAAGTTGGAGTTAAATCGAGAGTTTTAATCCATTGGCATAAGTTCAGACTATAGGAGAAAAGATGAACCATGTATATCGATATTTAATTTCTCTACATGTTAGTTTAGCCTCGACATGCTCACATTCATAGTTCGAGACTCACTTGTATATTTATCTTATTTGTAGTATAAAATTAGATAACAAAAATATAAAAACTTTTCTTCACCTTTGTTATGCTGCATTTTCGTCTGATAAATTGACACTTTGAGGTGATTTGCCACCGTAGTCCGAGTCCTGTTGGATCGTGCCCGGCTTCACTAGCCACTTTACTACTTGTTGACCACGTGCACTTGCGTGGTCATCGAGACAGCCGCGAACATCTAGTTATCTCTAACTTAATATAATGAATGCGAACATCTACGTGGCCAGAGGCAGGAGTCACCACTATGCGAATCATTTTACCCAACCAACACAATCAACAACACTAAATAGATAAACAACGCCTATTTACCTGATCGGCACAACTAACCACGGGGAGATATATATACACAATCTACAAGCCTCTAAGAATCTTTTGATAAGATGGTGGAACAGAGGCCTAGGCCTACCGTATGTTACAACAAAAGAAAATGAACTTCACCTACGAATATCCAAGCTCCAGGATGACAGAGGCGTGACTCTATGAGCGCTAGACTCTAGGATCGGCTCTCGTCTATGGTACTGCGGGCAAGTAATGCAGGCGCCCCAAACGGGAGTCGGCTGCTAGTGCCAGTATGCCAGCACAAGCGATCATAAGCGGAATATAAACAACATAACTAGAAACTACGAACAATAGAAGATATACGCTGTAATGCGGGCGTAGAATGCGAAACGAGGCTTTAAATGCTTGAGAATAAGGCGGGGAGCATACTTGTCGACGTGGCGTTGTTTGTCTATTAGCTAATAAATAACATATATATAACAAGCAAGGACCAATACAGCCTCCATAAGTTCGGAAGGTGCCAACCAACAAACAATCTATATACCCCTACCGGGTCAAAACCATCCAAAAATAAATCATTCTACTCGTATACTAACTACGGCGCACCTCTGCAGGCCCCACGGGTCTCCGGCTAGGAGCCTATGGCCTCTGATATAAACTAGCGTATGCGAGCCCGGAGGACTCATTATAGCGTATATACACTTTTTGTAGCTGTATGTGCATATACTTGTATCTATAAAGCTATGCTTGTGTACATATCTCATGTCTGTCCACAGGCGCAAGCGCCTGACAAGGTAAGCTATATTGTTATGCTGATCAGTGATATAGGGAGTGCTCCATCCCATCTTCGTCCCCTCTGCGGATGGCATGCCACTTCATAGAGTGACGTATCCCCACCATCAGCGGTGGGTCGACACATTACCAACCCATGGGCGTGAGGACGCTCAAAGAGGTGCCCTAATAGCACAAATAGGTCTCACAAACAATAATCACATATAGCAAGCATGTTTGAGCGAAAATGCTATACGTGATTCTAATTTCTCATTAGAACTCTTTTACGTATTATCTTTGATTCTCACTCTTTGGCCCGAGATATTATACGGCATCTAGCTATACGTATGAGATATTATCGGCTATCTGTGGCTACAATGCATGGCGAGATGTTATCGACTGTTTGATATTGTTTTGCTAACTTTTATTAGAAAATATATATATCATAACATTATAAAAATATGCTTGCTAAATTCAAAACAAGCTTGCTAAACTCATCTTGGACTCAATTCATTGAGATTCTTTCTTCTATACATCACGCTATCACATCTTGGATTACTAACTTGCCGAAAGAGTGGCTTTACATACCTTCGTTTTGAAGTTTTAAAGACTAGCGCGCGTTCGCCGGTACTTTGCAGTTTTCCCAAGCTTGCATTCATATATCAATTAGAGACTAAATACATTAACATTCGGAAGAAAACATCACTTTTCGATATATATATCCTAAACTTTGGCTTATCGAAAAATGGTCAAAAACTCTCTATTTCTCGAAAGTCCATAAGGAGAAATACTCATTTAAGGTTAGGAGTATATTGACACTAATTTGGAGCATTCCACTTGCTGCATGCTTCGGTATACGGCGGTTGCCGGCCGAATTTCATGAAACTAAATCCGTAGGAATGCTCCTTGCTGCTTAATACCTTGGTATCTAGGATTAATTCAATTTTGGACCGCGTTTGACGGCGTAATCGGACGTAAATTATCAAGAAACCTTCCTTCACATTTCTCTTGATTTTTTCTCTCTTTGTTTCGCTAGAAATTATAAATTTTAACATTAAAACCGAAGTTGGGGGCTTATATAGTTGGGACCTATAAGTCGCATTCATGGAATGCGGTTATAAGTCTCATTCTGGAGATCTGCGATTATAAGTTGCATTTTGCCTTGCGACGCGCCGACTTGGCGCTTGTAGATCTTTCCCCAGGCCTTTTTTATAGCATGTATGGCAATCTAAAACTCTTAACCAACATGCGAATAGGCCATCATGTCAGAATTTACGGGGTGTAACAAAAACATCTATACACCATAGAACTATCACGCCCCAAACTAGGGGAAGATACGTATTTTCGATACATTATGAAATGAAGTGACTATATACTATTTGTAACTACAACACTTAGGCCAATAAGGCCACACCTTACAATCATCGACAAATATGGATCGTGAGGTCATAATATAAAAGATAAGAAGCGGTAAGCCAATTAGGATAAAACATAAGAACAATAGTGAAAAGTGACGAGGTCATAAATTTATGCTATACATCAATGAACTAAGTCAATAGAAGCCTCCTATAGAAAACTTTGCGATGGTCGAACGAGTTGAGCCTACCCATATATGTCTCAGAGCTCAAACTTCTAGACATGGGTCCCGGAAGGAGAAGAGCATAACAACATCGGTTGTTGAACTCACGAAATCCTACTTCAGGTGAATCTAAGCCTCTACCGGCATCTACAGCATGAGTGTAGCGTCCTCAAGCAAAGGGTTATCGGTACGAATGATATGTACTAGTATGCAAGGCTGAAAGCTGTAAACATAAGTATATACCAAAGATAGTTGAACCAGAGATAGGGATAGAAACAACTTGGAACTCTAGAAGATGAAACTTATGGCGGAATTCTATGATACAAATACAACTAAGTGCATGCATAATACGCGTAGCCTTGCTTGGTAGCTGTTTGGTGATAACATCTAATGCAAGTCTATCACCAATGTAACCGCACATTAGTAACATGCGAAGGTATATATCAGCCAATATAACACCGCATCGGTGGTGGTTACGCTTAAAGTATATGTCTAATCGATATAACCACATCGGTGGTGGGTTTGCATAAGAGTGTAACCAATATAATTGCATCGGTGAGTGACGGTCTATAAGTTATATCACAATCATACATGATCGATAAGGCTCATACTGATTCTATCTATAACATATAACGCAAATACATGTTGACTCTAAGCCTATGGCCTATGTAGGCCCCCACCATAACTCTAGAAATTCTAATTGCGTACATACAACAATGAGACTCCCAAATAGCATATAAACACATATACTCAATGAACTAAATGACCTTTAGGAGACTTATATGACGTAAGGAACTTATTAGAAATGCAACCATTATGCTAAACAACTCCCAATGTCTTTAGAAACGAAGAAAACAAAAAAAGTAGATGACTTAGTTTTCACATAGTTCATCATTTACTAGAAGTCATACATTTGGTTCATAGCATCTTCCTCATTTAACATCTCTTCAACTCATGACTTATGGATAGCTTTTTGGAAACTCATATCTTAGAAATTTAGGAGTACCTGGCATAACGCTTGAAATTCATATAGAGCTTTAAGAACTAAAACTATGGATATACAAGCGATGAGACTTCTAGGTAAACATGTAGACTCGTATACATTCTGTTAGGTAACCTCTAGGAGACTTCCTCGGACTTAGATAACAACAAGGATCATGCTAAATACATAACTATCATTTTTGAGAATGACTCCTAGCGACTTAGAATATAGCCAGGAGGAGTAGATAGCTTATGTATCACGTATTCCTCATTATTGGGAAGTTTATAGTGTTTGACTCGGCAACTCAAGTTCATTTATTTAACTTAGACTCTTTTGGAATTTCATAATACTTTAATTGGTGGCTTGGGATCAACTTTAGAAGCTTTTAGAGCTTATCTTAGGATTTGGAACCAATTAGCCCAGACACTTTAATGACTAGGAATCGAGTCGTAGGACTTTCTCTTCCATATATTTTGTCAACATCAGAACTTTACCCTTCCGTTCATATAATTACAATTCTATACATATTAACAATATGATCACTTCTCAAGCTAATTTGTTAATCATAACATTTCAACTAGTAAGGTCGTTCTCTAGACACGCTAGCCGTTTATATAAAATCATAGAATAGGTAGATTATACATTCTAAGAACAGATGGAACTTTTCATACGACAATGTTCATAAATATAATACTCAAAGGACCAGCTCACGAGTGCCCATTCGAGGGTCTCCCGAGACTCAATTTACATCTATAGTAACAATAGTATATTTTACGTCGGTCATTTCATAACCATAAGTTAATATGAATTCCTATAACATAACTTCAACATATCCTTCACGCTTAAGGGTAGCTCTATATATCACTTTAACATGAACTAGGAATACACCCATATCAATTCTAAATGTTAAGTCAAGCTCATGTATAAAAAGAAGAAGGGCTCATTCACATATCTTTTATCATAGGTTTTGACTTAGTCGATAACATCTTATTTCTCAAACTTGCATCTCTTCCAACTCTTCAACTCAAAAGTTCAGCAAACATGCTCTAAGTTCCTTCAAGAATGAAACTGACAACATTGCATGATAACACCATAAACAACAACAATTACTATAACTTACTTCATACAACACAAACTTATGGATTTTTTTACAAAACACAATGGTAAGTACTTAATATAACTTATAGATATTCGTGACTCGAGATAGAAGTTATTTCTAACTTTACTAGTTAGGACTCAGCCAAGGCGAGCCAATTCTAGCGGTAATTTTGTAGACGTGTTCTTTAGTAACTTCATGAACCTACAGCTGAGAAGAATTTGGATAATATGTTACTATATCATATATGTTTGTTGACTCTTTTTAAGGCAAAACATGTACGTAGCGTCATACCTTATTGTGAAAGAAGGTTTAGCTTCACACACTTTTCACTTTGTTCCGACCTCTTATGTAGGGCCTTTAATGCAACCCTTCAAATTTACAATATTTATCTATAGTGAACCATAGTATAGGGTTAATATAAGCAGATAATCATGAGACACGACCTTGCCGACAACATAAAAATTAACTCAATGATTGACAAGCTCAAAAAATATAATAAATAAGTAGTGTACTGCCACACCCTTCCTTCCCGTTTCCCAAATGGGCAAATGACCCTCTCATAAGGTCATAAACACTTCACCTAACCCTACTCCATAAATACATCCCTCCAACATATTCAAAATATACTTATATAACTAAAACTCGGCTTCAATGTTTGTCCCATGAGTTCTTAGTAGAAAAACATCTAGACGCTCATATAAACTCCACGAGATGAGGAGGGAACTGAAACCATACCTTACTTGATCAACCCAGAGGTTTTTCTTTCACTTTAATCTCTGTAAAAAGCTATAATAAAAGCTAGGAATGCATAAGAAACATATAAGCACCGCGTGAATAACATGTAAAAAATCGAGCCTTGGCGTAGATCCACTTACCTTGAGATAGATATGGGTGAAAATCACCTTGGGAGATTAAGGGAGATACTATATCAAATGGAGAGTGAAAAATTGATCAAAATCCCCAAGTTTGGATATATAAAGGTCTTTATTTGCCTCCAAATTGTGGCTCCACATATGATGCATATATCACTCGCGAGTGCATACGGCTTGTGTTTGTTGACTTCCACTTACCCCCATCACATATCATATATTCCATCTACTGTTTGTATTTAGCATCATCTATCGAAACTTTAGAAACTCAGCATATCATGAACTTCCTCGTCAACAGTCACCACATAAGTTTGCATAATCCATATGCGGTCCGTATGTGACCATCATTATGTGGACTTGTACACAAGTTGAGTCACTTCCTAAGGAAATAAGGTTGAAAGTACGATGATAAGTCAATTGTATAGTCTTAACCCACTATATACGGCCCAACACTTAGTAGGCGTTTGGACATGTGATTTCATCTCGTGATTTAAAATCATGAGATGAAATCCAGCAGTTTGAACATGAAATTTCAAAAATCTTAATTTAGAATTTCAAATCATGAGATGAAATTTTTTAAATATAAAATTTGACCCACAAGTTTATATTTTGTAAAAAACAATCCACCACTTTATATATACCAACCATATTTACAATCATTTTATTTTGAGATGTAAATAAAATTAATTGTTGGTATTATTACTTTACCAACCTATCGGATATGTGAGAGAATTATATAGTATTTGCTACAACTCATATTTAAATTTATTTTAAAAAAAATAAAAAAAATAAAAAAAATAAA
Source organism: Datura stramonium (assembly GCA_018107945.1). Lineage (NCBI taxonomy): Eukaryota > Viridiplantae > Streptophyta > Magnoliopsida > Solanales > Solanaceae > Datura > Datura stramonium. Next base: position 11,618 of record JACEIK010007348.1, read on the forward strand.
AATGTTATTTTTAAAAAATATTTAATTAAGTGATTAAATTGAGATTCAAAAATAATGATGAAGTAGCTTCAGTTAATTTTTTATGGAGGAATTCTGTTTTGATAGTTTTCATAACTTTTGAGGGTTTTGATGTTCATGAGAAAAAAATACAACCCAAAATTCCAGTGCATGTCCAAACAAAACTTCAACTGTCTCATATGATTTCATATCATAATTTCATCTCACATGGCCAAACGGGCTCTTATCTTCTAAAATTTGTGCTTCTGTCACATGTGTTGACATGCGAGTATGTATGTGCCACCACAAGTAGCCTCTTTGCACAAGACTTCACTAAGTTATACTTTGTTTCCTTCACCTGTATGTGGATTCCTTGTATATGTATACCTTTAGCATTAATCTCAAATACCTTTGTGACTCTCATAGAGTTCAAGTAGTCATTGATATCTGCTTAGTCGTATCATTAGTACAAATCAAAAGGTATTACACTAGACATATTGAAAAATACCAAAAGTGCAAAAGTTGTTGCAGACATAGCCGCATAGTAGTTCATATCCCGATCCTCGGAAAGAGTATCACAAGTTCTTCTCGGTTCTCAAAAAGCATGCGGGCTTTGAATGGACCTCGGAGTGCCAGTGCTGGGTGAGCATAAATATTGAAAAACCTAATCAAAGCTGGATTAATTCAGTTATTTAATTCTTCGATCGGGTTTTAGTTTTATTTTTTCTAAAACTTTGATATTTGGTTCAATTTTTTTTTTATTTTCAATTTTGAAAGGTCTCGGTTCTTCAACTAACTAAAGACCTGAAATTTGCTCATCTTTAGTTCACTCTTTTTATTCCCTCTATTTTTATGATACTACATTTTGGCATTGCTTGTTTGAATCAAGGTGTTTTTTTTTCTTGTAGTTTCTATGGCTACAATAATACAATGAATAGACATTATTACTTGCTCTTTGCCTCCATCAAGTTTTTTGACTTGAGAAATCTCTATTTCTAATAATGCTCTTAATTAGATCCTTCATAGGTTTAAGTAGATTCTTTTGATCCATTTCTATATTTTATACATAATTTAGTGATTTTGGTTTTATCTTTAGGTTGGATTGGTTGGGTTTGATTATCCCATAGCGAAGAGAGAGAAAATTCCATACCGAAGAATTGAATCGAATTAGAAAAGACCATACCAAACTGAACTAATTTCGATTTTTTCGTATATATCAGTGAAGAACCAAAAATTGAAGAACTTAATCGATGTTTTGAAGAATTGATCCAAAGAATTGAATGTTTCACCTAGTTCCAACAAGCATGAAGGACTTGAAAAAGTACCTCACCGGCCCTTCGTTTCTTTCAAAATAATGTTGGCTTGCTAATTTACCTAGAGGTCTCATTAAATTGCAATATTGGTTAGAGAGGATAATGATACACAATTCCTTATTTACTATGTAAGCAAAAACTTTGCTAGATGTTGAAACTAGGTACCTACATTTAGAATTTAGACTTAGCACTAGTTATGGCCTCTCATAAATTAAGGCCTTAAATGTCATTCCAATTTTGATCATAAGGCGTACTTTCTGTTACAGGAAACATAGCACGAGCCGAGTTCTTGGGACATTTATCAAATAGGCGGTCAAACTTAGTGAATATGACATTAATATCCAGCCCCATACCATAATAAATTTGCAAGTCTGGAAGACTTTACTTGCCGACTTCAAAACAAAAACTCCCAAAAACGAGGAAAAAGTCATGCTAGCCTCAAGACCCTCTTCCTAAACTTGGATCTTGTTCATAGATGGATCATCCAATGTAAAGGGTCTGGACTTACGGTGATTCTGCATCACTCCATGGGGAAAAAGGTCAAACAAGCTATTAAATGCCACTACTCTACTTGTGATGAAATAGAATATGAAGTTATAATTGTAATGTTAGAATTAATTTTGAACTCGAGCTAGAAATCATTGAATTAAAGATAGACTCTAAATTGGTGATCCTACAGATCGGAGGAACATATAAGGCACGGGAAGCTAAGATGCAACAATGTTGCTTTGGACATTGCCTTATAATCTCAATTTGAGAATGTAAAGCCACGTAAATTTCATGAGAAAAGAACACCAAGAAGCTCAAGCAAACCTAGCATCGGTGTTTGACATTTCCAAGGAAGAAAATCAATAGTCCACTTGTTTCATTTTCCATTCACCGAGTATGAAGTGAATCGAACACACCTTATAGGTTAGGCATTAGTTATCAACTATCTATTTGGCATGGAATAATGCTTAGGACCGAGAGAGCCTTGAGCTTAAAGTATAGTGTCCCAATATTGCCTTATTGAAGGCGAGCTCTACAAATGACATTCAATGGCCCTTAGCCAAGTGCCTCCAAACTAGTCGAGATAGAAGATGTGATGATAGAAGTTCATGAGAGACATTGTGGAAATCACTCGGGTGATAGATCATTAGTAGGAAAACTTATTAGGGTCATATACTATTGGCCTCAAATGGAAATGACTCAAAGGATTATATCAAAATGTAGCAAATGCCAATGATATGCCATTCTATACATCAACCTGCGAGAACTATAACTTACTCAGTATTTAGAACCTTGTCCTTTCATTAAATGAGGATGGACATAGTTGGACCTCTGCTCACTATCCACGTCCAAGTTCATTTCTTATTTATCTTCAGTGATTACTTCTCTAGAAGCAGGGGGCTTTCTTCCAATTAAGAGAGAAGTCATCGACCTTATTTGGAGAAACATCATTAGCTGATATGGCACTCCAAGAAAATGATACTTGTGATGATGGGCCCGGTTGTTAGAAAAATAGTGATTGTGTGTTAGGACACAGAAAATCAAGAGAATATTTCAATGTCAAACCATATAGGAAATGGTCGAGGGCGGAGTGCATTTAATAAGATCTACGATTAACAACTTCAAAAAGGCTAGATAAAGTTAAGGATAAATGGTCGGAAGAGTTGTTAGGAGTCTTGTAGGAAATACCAAATGAGGGGGCAAAGATAAGCATAAAAGAAACCTCATTCCCCATATGTATACATAGTGGAGGCACTAATTATGATCGATATTGAAGAATCAAGTATATGATATTCTCATGCCACCTAGGAGACAAACAATCAGGAAATGGTATTTAGGTTAGATAGGATAAAAAGATAGAGATGGCACATTTTAAAATGTAGCACAGAAGGAGAGGTCAAGAAGTACAACAATAGAAGAACCAACCTCGAGACACTTCTATTGGGCCAAAAAAGTCTCACACTAAACTAGTTTGTTTTCAAGGTTTATTTCATGCCCACTTTGAAAGGTGATGAGCCACCAGTGTACGGGTCGTACAAGTAATAAAGTGGCTCTTTTTGAAGAAGGGCAGATTGTCGAACCCACGGGAATAGGAATACGGGGTGAAATCTTTCAAACGTTAATTTACTACAACTATAGGTAAGAGAGACATGAGTAGCGAAAAGTGATTTGTTTTGAGAATATAATTTTTATACTACACTAAACTAATTATGCAATTGAATCTAAACAATGGATAAGAGCATGCTGAGGTTACGAAGAACATGTGAAGACACGAACTATTAATTTACGTGGTTTATCTTTTCCTCAGGTTGCTAGTCGGAACTACACCTATGGATTAAAACTCCGTGGTAATCCAACTTAAGAATCATGAACCTTCCACCTACATTTTCGTGATAAGAAGGAATTCAAGTTCTATGTCTGGCGGTTCCACACACATGACTAATACGACTTTCGGGTATATTTCTATCCAGAAGGATAAATCAATTCCCAATTCTCCCGAACCAAGAAAAGATCATATCCTATTAATTCACAACTTTCCAATTTCTTGCCCTCTCGGGTGAAACCGTACTTTTTAGTTACTAACATTGGCCGGAACATTAATGTAGTAGGAACAAAAATTAAATGGAACAACCATGGAAGAAAAGGAAAATAAACCGGCAATTCAATAATTACATTTGCAACACAAAGTTCATAACCTCAGCAGAAATTAGCCACTCATTTGTGGATTAAGCATCCTAAAACAAGTGTTAATCATACAAGCAATTGAAAGGAAGAAGAAAGAGATAGAAGAACCCTAGAAATTTGCGTCCTCAATATTTACTTTGTAACCCACGTTCTTGCTCACCAGTCGGAATAATTGAAAATGTCCCTAAGTGTTCTAGTTGCATTCTGGATAAGTGCCGGAATAACGAGCAACGTGTCACAGCGTGCATCGCGGAGCAACGCCTCCGTGACACGGTGCCTGTCGTGAAGCCCTCTGGGATTGTCGCCGGGTAATTGCTACCAACGTGGCACGGCGTGCGTCGCGAACCTTTGCCAATGTGCCACGAGTGCAACCCTCTCTGGAAATGCAACATCTGAATAATTCACTTCCAACGTGGCACGGCCTGATCGCGGACCTTCTGGAATTTATTTGATTTCCATCCCGGGCGAGAATGCATCCTTGATGGCGGCGTGCTGGCTCCATCGCGGAGCCCCTTGTAATCCTCGCTTCACCATCCGCTTCCTTGCTCGTTCCCGAGTTCCTCCTTGATTTCTTCCAACAAGTCATTTTCATCAACAAAGCATGTTTTTCCTACAAAACAACGTGTCATGTTGGTTAGTATAAATTCACACTTCCATACAATTTACGAGAATGTACACAATTTATTAGACAAACAAGACTAAAAGTTATACATTTGAGTATGGATTTGGCATATAAATATGCCCCTTATCACCTACCCCACACTTAAAAATCTTGTTCGTCCTCAGACAATACTCATACAACTCGACAATTGATATCCCCTCATATTGGGCTCGACAATCAGAACTACGGTCATACCGATTATGTTCGAAGCAAATCATCAAAAGAAAGACATGTAGCATCATTATTCAACGACACTTAATAAATCAAGACTTTTAACACAGATCGACTCTCGATATCGGCAAACTCATGCATATTAGTGACGAGATATCCAGAACTTTGAATGTATTCTATCATCAAACATGTGCCCTCACCACATTAGGAGAGATTCCCCTGTATTAATCACATGAACTTTAAGGAAATCCATGTCCGGGGTATATATGTACACACCATTTCACTCACTCTCCCCAACGAATTCACATGCATTGCGTCATGACCCCATAAGCTTGCCTCTGAGTTGTATTACTCCACTAATGGGTCACGTGATGTAAGATCATGTAGGACTTAACGGGTTGTAATGTAAGCTACGGAACTGTATATCTTTTGGGCTAACCAATAGTAACTTGACTTCCTTAAAGCGCTTTTTCTACATCCATCAACTTCGAAATTATTTTCTTCCTTCCTCCTCCTCTTGAAGTTTATTTTATAATTTATCACCCCTTACTTTAGCACACGGACTAACGAAAGAGACAATTGAGTTAAACAACTTTCTTCCCTTCAAATCTGGCGATTTCACCCTTGACTCTTATCTTTTTCCTTTCTTTCCCTCTTTTCTTTTTCATCCCTTTACTTTTTATCACTTCACTCTTTGACACCATGGGAAAATTATACTTTTTCTTGTGGCTTAAGAGCTTAGATTTTGATAAAGGAACATGAAAAGAAGGGGCTCACTTAGTTCGCACCCTTTTTGACAAAGGAAAATCAGAAAAGAAAAATTTATCAAGGTTAAAGGCTCAACGAGCTGACTAGGGTTTAATCTTCAAGGTGGATATGAAAAGAAAAACAAGAAAATTTTTGGTTGACAAAGAAATGCCTACATCCTTTCCTACACTACACTTCCTTCATTTAGATTTCGTACACCCGACGGAAAAGTTCTAGACAATCAACAATGGCATGGAATAACCAATTCCTCACTATACACTCAATGCACATGCCGATTCAAGATGACTTCACGGAATCTTTAATCGACTAATCACAATTCAAAATTAGCCTCGATCACACCGAATCAAATTCTACGCTGAAGTGTCTTACATATGTACGAAATTTGCATGCTTTCTGATCTCTTTGCCATATAATTATTATGTAAAACACGTAACAAGAATTTCATAGCCATAGCGTCGCAACATGCATGGGATACAACCGACAATCCAACTAAAAATCAAAATTAGCCAACGGAAGAATTTAAAAATAAAAATAAAGCTTGAACTATACTACTCCTATCAGCCCTTGCTTTTTCCCTTAAGGCAGTCGTCATCCATCCATCATAGAGAAGGGTACACTATTTACGACTTCGGTTCAATGGGACTCTTCTCGGCAAAAGGCTCCCGAAAACAAACTCCGAGAAACCCAAAAGAAAAATAGTTACGAAAAATTTCAAAAAATTATCGATGATTTAGACAAGGCTATTTCTGTCTAGGCTAACATAATTCCACAGCACACACAACAACTTCACAACAATATTTACAATCAATGAACATACAAATAAGCAGTCAAATTAAAACAAACACGGCAACAAAGCAAAAGACATACATTGATATACCTGAAAAGGCAAATTCGGCCACTACTTCTCCCACCCCACATGGGATCGAACACTTGTCCCGGTGTTCATGTACAATCCCAAACAAAAGGTGGTTGTGAAACTCCACGATACGAGTCAAGTATTCCACTTCCTCATCGGGTGCTGCTTAGCTAGTCCCCCATATCGGAGTCTCCCATAGTCATCCTCCTCCAGGCCAACGTCGGAATCACTCATGACGTGTCTCCTGGAGTAGTGGGGACGTCATAAATGCATGAAGCTCCACAAAGAGTGGGCCCACCCGACATAGTGCCACTTCCAGCGTTCTCGCCTAATGGGTAATCTAAGTCGGTACGCCACGGCTCGTCCTCAAATCATGGAGTCTCCAGCCAATCTCGTCATTGGAGCATCACATCCGAACATACGGGACATATGCGTCGTCGAGCATGTCGCTCGGCCAATGTAGAGAGACGGGCCATGAGTGGTGTCGGTGCCTTTGTTTTTGTGACATCAATGGCACACCGCTCCATCTCTGGGATGTAATCTAAGGCCTCCTCCTCGACCTCAAGGCCTCTCGAACGTCGTCGGCGGGCCGCGAATCCGTGCATGTACCCCGATGCGGTCGGGCCCTCTTCATGGCGGGAAATGATCCCACCGCCCCAACATTGATCTCAGCCCTTTCATGGGCGTATACCAACATACACGATCCTGGTCACATCTGTCATGTGCAGCCCCAGGAGTAAGCAGGGAGCAAACGATCTTAAGCTATATTCTGGCTTCCACATTCATACGTGCATAGGGCGGCGTACGATGGTAGCCCCTCTCCTTATACTTGCTCCAACGCTGCCGTGAGCCGGGCTCCACATAATGTGCGTCGATATCCCGCATAGGTGGAGTGATGTTAGTTGTCGGAGTACGTGGGCGTCTGTATTTTGCGCCCCCTATGATGGCATTGAGGTGGTGAGGCTCCAATGTGGCAATTTGGCCTTATTTTGATGGTGTGACTCCTCCAGTGTCGGGTTCAATTGGCGTAGAATTCCCGAACTGATGAGGTTGCACTCCACAGGCTCGTCGAAAATGAGCGTAGCCCGACGCGTCAATCCTGTGCACCATCAGGGGGAACTCTTGTGCCAATGGTTCCCGTGCAATATGTTCCTACAGTATTTGTTCTCCTTGTGCTTGGTGTACCACTTCTTCCCCTCTTTCGTCACCCATCTTGTTCCCATATTGGCGGCGGCGCGCGTAGAGCTACCCGGTCTTCTTTGGGGCTACTTGCTCCGGTCTTAATCTTTTCTCCAGGCGCACGATGTTGATGCGCCCTTTCCCTTTGTCTGCTGCTAGCCATGGTTTTGTCAAAGAAAGCGGTGATGGCTATTAGCTGATTATAATTTAGCTTTTGACTAAGGTTGGGTTTGGCTCGGCCACCCACATAGTCTCTCGCTCAGTATGCATACGGCAGAACATATTTGTCGCTATTTACAAAGATACAAAATCTAGAACATGACTAAACAAGAGAAACAACAAACCAAAAATGCGCCTCGTGCCTTCTTAAAATTCGACGACCGAATAACCTCTATGTACTACTCGGACTTCGTACAGCTAACTTGACATACTATCGATACTCATTTCATTTATATGGCATTCGGCTAAAGAAAACAAGAAAAATAAGAATACTCCACAACTCAAACTAAGCAATTCCCTGATTTTCATGTAATTTGATGAGTTTTTGGAGTTTCACCCAATTTGCACCCCGAGAATTGCATCATTTATTAAACATACACGATAAACATACAAAATGAATTCACCCAACATGCACAACCCACAATTTTTCAACAATTTCTCTCCTCAATTCAACTTTTCAACTTCACAATCCAACCCTAACCACAATCTAGCACAAATTCATTTAAGCACGCAGTGCGAGTTCATATGATCACAGCGATACTACAACAGCAATAATCAACAACCCAAATGTATTTGCAGCTCGATTTATTGTCATGGGCATGGATTCTTCTAAACATGCTAAAAATCAAAAATTTTAGCTAAAAATTAAAGTTGAGTTCAAGAACATACCTTTTGATTCGAGTAAGACGAAGAAAAGTTGAGAAATTGTACTCCTTATACTTACCGTGACACGTTGGGGGAGAAGTTTTTGGGGAATATTATCACGGAGTAGGAGAAAATAGGAGAAATGAGGGTTTTGGGGTTTAAAAGTGGGAAAATCGCGCGGGTCGCCCGGTGACCGGTGTGACCCGGCGCGATTAACACGTCAACGTGTCACGGAGGGGTAACGCGGGCATGCCCTCCCGTGACAGAGCTCATCATGCGAGCTCTCTGGAATTTTAAAAATTCCAGTTGCCTTCAACGTGTCACGGAGGGTAGCAGGCCCTCCTCCGTGACACGGAGCCATCGCGCAGAGGCTCCTTTGTTTTGCCACTTTAAAATAAATTTTCTTACCTCGTTTTTCCCTTTTTTTGCATTCCCTTTGTACTTTTTCCTCAGTTCAGCGTACAATATCTTATCACATGAAATCGGTTAGAATTTCCAAGTTGGAGAAACACAATATTTCTATTTTCTATTTACACTCTTATTCTACAAAAATATAAAATACAAAAATTGAAAATCTTTTTCTTCTTTTTTTTTTTTTTTCTTATGTACATTTTACAATTACATTTCACGGGTTGCCTCATGTGGCCCTTACAGTTTTACCGTCTCGGCTCGACGTCATTTGAGCTCATTACGCCCTAGGGTGACGGACGTTTGCTCAACACGTCCCCAACCCAATCAAGCTTACACTCTATAGGGGGGCTCTCCCTTCGGCTCTGTTCAAAGCCTTGAACACCACTTTCGATTGTTCACGCACGTTGATCAACGAGAGTTCTTCGTACAATGGGAATTTAGGGGCCTTGTACACATGAACACCTCCACCTTGTCATGTGCCCGCATCGTTAGGCGCCACTGCGGCTACATCTATAAGGCGCTTTCCCGGTTGCCAGGAAAGGTCATCCCAAAATAAAATGGGACTTCCGAGAGTCGGCGCAAAGTCGGCCTGATAAAGTCCACCGGGAAGATTAGGGGCCAGGCTTGCACTAGCACGTCCTGCACAATGCCGTCGGGCCTTGCCAAGGAACGATGCATAAATTTGCAAAACCCAGCATTGTAGGTCTGGGAGCACCTAGACCTAACTGTGAATACCAGTTGGCATCAAGTTAATGCTCGCTCCCAAATCACACAAAGCTATGAGCTCGGATACTTTGCCGTGTGTGGTGTAGAAGCTCCCGGGATCTTTGAGCTTCGTGGGCAACCGGTTTATGTCCAAGAGTGCATTCCTACGTAAGGGCCATAGTGGCACCTTCGGTCGGCTTGCTTTTGTTAGTCACGATGCCTTTTATGTACTTTGCATATTTAGGCCTCCACATAGAAACATCGACAGAGGTAAGTGTGTGTACTGTTTGAGCACCTCCATGAACTTTTTGAAGCACGCCTCCTCCTTATTAGTTCCCTTAATCGTTGAGGAACGGGGGTGGAGGTCTAGCTGGTTCCAGCATCATAATGTTTCCCCTCTCACATCGATACACTCCCTCTCGAAACACGCAGCTCCGTGTGAGGTGGTCTTTGGGTTCCACCTCCTTCAAGCTGCAAGCCACTCCTCGTAGTCCTTTGCATTGGCTTTGCTTGGGATTGGGATGCATCTGTCCTTTGAGGAGTCCTCCTCTGGGCACGGTGTTACGGGCTCCGACCGTGCCCAAATTGATACTCGATGCCTTGGTAGCGGTGAATATTTTTAACATAAATTTAGCAATTTGACATGAAGTCATTTTGCAATTGAGCCCAGGCGGCTATCATTGCTTGAACATCTCCTCAACGGCGGGTGATGGTGGTGGAGGAGGGCATTGTTATTTACGTATTGTGCACGATAGTTACGCTGGCCCTCCTTGATTCCACATTGCATCACGACTCGAACTCGGCCCTTGATGGTTGTTGCTACCCCGAGAGAGACCCGGGTGATTCCTCCGGTTGGAATTGTAGCTATTCCCTGCTGTTGGTGGTTGCTCCTTCATGCATTTCCTACAAGTTCACTTGCGTGCAGGATTTTGCTCCACAACACTCGAATTGAAAGTGTTCATTGCTATACACTTCACACCAAATCTGTTTCACTGCCCGTGCTTGGGGCTTGAGGAGCGGCTCCAAGTTCGCTATTCTTAAAGTGGTGTTTCAGCGGTTCTGCAAGCGCTATACATGCGGCGATATTTCAGCAAACCCATCCACTTCAGACTCAGTACCCTTTCCTTGCTCCTCCCCTTGAAGAGTCCGCATTCCACTCACGGTTCCACTGCGAAATACGATTAAGCAAAGTATACGGTTCTTCATAGTCTTTTCTAAAAGCTTCCCTTTGATGTGAATCTAGCAAAATTTTTAGTGTAGGGTTTCCAAACCCTCTATAAAAGTGTGCACCAGCATCATTTATTTTGATGGTTATGAGGACAGTCCCTCAGCAATGATTTAAACCTCTCCCGGGCTTGATCTTGATTCTCTCCTTCCAGCTGTTTAAAACTTAGAATTTTGACTTCTAAGCCTTAACATTTCTGGGAGAAAGAATCGGATCGAGAACTTTTGCGAGATCATCCCATGGTGATAGAGTTCGGTGGCTCGACTTTTAGCCACCTCTTAGCATCTCACAAGAGTGAAAATGGGAAAAGTGTAAGCCGGACATAATGCATTGACACTCGGCGAAGGATGTAAGTGTCACTTATCTCGAGAAAATTCGAAGATGTTGCGGGTCCTCGTGAGGAGACACGTAAGCGCCGCTTGTGTGCGGCAAGCGCAACCATATTACATTCGGCTCAGACCTCCCCTCTGGCTCCCGGAGTTTGCGAATGCTAGAAGTAACATTGCTAGCTTGTGGGATTGCCACATGTGAGCAACTGTGTTTGCTTCCAATTCCTCGGGCACTAATACGCACTATTGGTGGATGCAGTGGTTGCTCCATGATAGTTTGTCGGAGCAACTACGGCTTTCTCTCTAGAAATACTCTCGCGTTGATGATGAAATTTAGCCGTTCGGCTCTAGAGATGGATCCACCAACCCTTTTTCTCTTGCCGAGTGTTCAACGAATGCGGTACTACGCAAAATACGGGCTAAGACCAAGTTGTCAACAATCAAAAATATTGAAATAGCAAACTAACACTTAAAATCAAAGTAAAAATGAAATTTTCACCAATTGCCTATTCCCATGCGGCATCCAAAAACTTGATGAGCCCGCAGAATTATGCAGATTCGTACAAGTAATAAATTAGCTCTTTTGAAGAAGCGGGATTGTCGAACCCACGGGAATAGGAATACGGGGTCAGAAATCTTTCAAACGATTAATTTACTGCAACTGTACGAGTGAGGCAACGGAGTAACGAAAAATAATTTGTTTGAGAATATAATTTTTATACTACACTAAACTAATTATGCAATTGAATCTAAACAATGGATAAGAGCATGCGGAGGTTACGAAGAACGCATGTGAAGACAGACTATTATTAATTTACGTGGTTTATCTTTTCCTCCCAGGTTGCTAGTCGGAACTACGCACTATGGATTAAAACTCTCGTATTATTTAGCTTAACTTAAGAATCATGAACCTTCCACCTACATTTTCGTAAGAAGGAATTCAAGTTCTAGCAATACGAAACCGGTTCCACACATGACTAATACGACTTTGGTATATTTCTATCCGAAGTTAAATCAATTAATAAATTCTCCCGAACCGAAAGATCATATCCTATTAATTCACAACTTTCAAAATTTCTTGCCCTCTTGGGTGAAACCGGACTTTTTGGATTTACACTAACATTGGCCAGACATTAATGTAGTAGGAACAAGAATTAAATAGAACAACCATGGAAGAAAAGAGAAAATGACAGCCAGATTAAATAATTACATTGCAACTGCAGGGTCCATAGCAGCCCAAGAAGGAAGATTAGCCACTCATTTGTGGATTAAGCATCCCTAAAACCAGTGTTAATCATACAAGCAATTGAAGAGGAAGAAGAAAGAGATAGAGAAGAACCCTAGAAATTTAGGTCCTCAATGTTGCACTTACTGTATTGCGTTCTTGCTCACTAAGTCGGAATAGTGAAAATGTCCCTAAGTGTTCTATTTATCTAGGGATAAATTTTCCCGAAATAACGAGCAACGTGTCACGGCGTGCATCGCGAACCTTTCAAGTGACACGGTGCAACATGAACCTCTGCAAAATGCATCATCGAATAGTGCTTCCAACGTGGCACGGCTGTTCGCGGACCTTCTTTGGAATTTGGTTTGGGAATTTCCATCCCGGGCGAATGCATCCGCGATAGCGGCGTGCCACGGCTCCATCGCGGAGCCCTTGTAATCCTAGCTTCACCATCACTTCCTTGCTCGTTCTAGAGTTCCTCCTTGATTTCTTCCAACATGTCATTTTTCATCAACAAAACATGTTTTCCTACAAAACAACGCTAATCATGTTGGTTAGTATAATTCACACTTCCATACAATTTACATGAGAATGTACACAATTTATTAGACAAACAAGACTAAAGTTATATATTTGAGTATCGATTTGGCATATAAATATGCCCCTTATCGGGAGAGCATGACTAGCACTGATGCCATCTTGGGATAGTGACATGGCGGGCTTATGCATACGGTGCCTACTGCTCTTCAAATCGAAAACAGGAGTTACCCTGTCTCCACTATAAACACAGCCTCCGTCAGAGCAAGGTTACATAGCCACACAGCCAAACGAGAAAATAGCTAACCAACAACATGCAATAAAAGGGATCCCTGTCGTGTGAGACCATCGTGTTGGTAGTTATAACGAGGAATAAATAGGTAGTCATAATTGTGCTATAGCCGACAAGAAATTTGCTAATTAAAAGCTAAGCCTAGGCCTCACACCACAGTGATCTTAAAATCAGAGCGGGAATTCATAAGGCGCAAGCCTCTAAGAGTGGAATAATGGTTGGGACGGGCTCAGGCCTGCTGCAATAAAAGCTGTACAACAAAGAACAAACCTTCCTTAAAGCCCAGGAGAAAAGAAGGCTGACTAGACCACAGCTGACTGCGAGGATTTGAGTGACTAGGAGGTCTGAACCGCCTATCACCGCAGGCAAATAATGCAGTGCCCCAAGATGGCGTCGTATAATATCTAGAACATAGCGATAATGACAGTAGATATCGATAATAAAACTAAAATGATTCAATGGAATGGATAAGAGATACAACCTGCTATATAACTAATAGTAAATAATGCAAACAAGAACCTTATGACTATAAACTAGGAAGGGGCCACAGCAGCATAGAATAAATTTGTAGGGCCCTCATAAGCCACAGCGACACTTCAATCTATATACTCTAAGAAGGTCAAAATAAGTCAACAAGTAACTATAGCCAATGCTGTCCCACAGTGCATATGAGCTGCTCGCACGTAGTTGTCACGAGTCAGGTGGACTCCACCTTCACCACTGGCACATAGGCTCATGAGGTTATGTCTGGAAGTAGGGCATAAAAATAATAGTCCGATATAGGTGGATTGTAATATGTGCAGCTCAGTATAGTCCTCGGTACAACATATAGCTCCTTGGAGCTATCCATATAGCCATAGGCAATGACCGCGACTAGTAACCACGAGGGTTGGACGGAAGGCTATATAGAGGTGGGTCATTTGATCTAACTTGACAAATGCTAATCTCAATTAATAGTAACAACTAACCACAATATTCATGCTTATAGCTTTCTTACAAGGATTTAGGTCGTATTACAATCGACGGAATACTAGAAGGAGTTAGCCTAAACATACCTCGAATGCGGATTTTCATTTAGCTGTGAGTCCTCAGTGCAATAACGCGGTTCCACCCAGCTTCAACCCTTATGCGAGAGAATAGGACTAATTTCAATACTAAATTCGGTAAAATAACGATATTTTCGATAATAATATCAACTTATAATTCAACTGCGAATAACTTAGCTAAAAACCCACAATTTCTCAAGAGTTTATAAGGGAGGAATGCTTATAATGCTCGTGGCCATTTAGGATTCAATTTGGAGAGATTACGACAGCCTTTACTCGACGGAGTTAGGTATACCGAGAAATTTTTCGAGAATAACTCAGAGTATAAATGCTTTTATTGAGCTAGGACTTGTTACCCAAGTTAATTTGCATTTGGATGGAGTTTGATAAGCGCAATTTGATGAAAATCCGACAAACTTTTCGTATTCTCTACTGTTCGGCCGAGTCTCACTTAGAAAATGATTTAAATTATAGAGGCTTAATATGCATATAGGCCAAGGCGGTGGCCTATGGGCCTTCGTGTCGGCCTTGCCACAAGTGTGTCGCGCGCGCCTCGCGTGCCACGGCGCCAGCGCACGAGCTAGGCGGCGCATCGCGGCTGGCCCCTCGTGGCACAGCCTCCAGCACAGCCTGCCTTACGGCTCTTCTCACACGCATCAAACTGTCATTACTCTTCACAAATCTACGCACACGCACACTAATCGCTAACATCTTACGGGGTGTAATAGTTTAGGAATAAGAGCATCTTTGAATTCAAAATCAGTACTTGATAGACTAAGTCGATTAAAGTAGGACTAGTGAGTGTATCGGCATACGCACTACATTTGGATTCATCTCATCTTTTATCTTTTGTAATTTTTTTTTGTTGTTGAATAATTCATATTATGTGCACCCAAATTTATGTCTCGAGGTATACTATGTGGTGTTTCTAAGAATATGATAGTAATTTCTTGTGCTAATTACTACAAACTCTTTTCTTACCCTTCCGCCTCGGAACATAAAAACTTTTACCTATCTTTTGAGTGTATCATTATGTAAACTAAAATAACTTAAATTTAAATACAAAAATAATAGAAATAAATATTTGAGAATTAAAATACTAAGTAAAAGTAAGAAGAAAAATGAATGTATTAAATTGCCATAGAAAAAGAAGAAACAAGATAGTCGTAGACTGATGAATTAAACACTTAAAAGTTTTCACCTGATCTTGTTAACTGCAAGTTTGCAAAAATAATTAAAGTAGGATTTAACAAGCAAATTGAGAGAGAGAGAGAGAGAGAGAGAGAGAGAGAGAGAGTTTAGTGAAAAATAAGAAAAGTAAGAAATATTTATAGGTTAAAAAAGGGATTAAAACATAATTTTATAAACTTGGGGTTAAAAAATAAGTTTGGGAGGGATTAGGGTGTTTTGGGGGATTGGGGCACTTTTTTGGCATTTGGTCGTTGGCGAAATGGCAAAATGATCGTTGTGACTTTGTTTAGCATCTATAATTACCGTAATGGCTAAAAAAAATTAAAAAAGAAGTTCAATTACTAAATTTAAGAGAATCAAGAATTGAATCAACATTTAGTAAAAATTTGCTTAAATACCTGAATAGCCAAGGCAGCAAATTGAGGACTGTATGATATTTTAAGAAGAAAGAAAAAAGAAGTTCAATTATCTGTTTCATACCTCAAACCAAGCCCATATTTTCTGTACAAACGCCAACAAATATAGTATAATTAAAATTAGTGTAATTATTAAAGTAGCAATTATACAACCTAATAATTACATAGTATAGCAATTCTGAATATGAGCTACTTGTTTATCATAATGTAATTACAAATATATAGTTAAGTTGCACAAGTGTAATTTCACAATTATATTTAAATTTTAAAAATAAAATTTAATTATCTAAAACTAAAAGTTATGTTTGAAAAATATGTGCCTTTATAAATATGAATAAATTAGATATTTATTTACACCCCAGAAAGTTCCTAACATTTAGTCGGCCTATTCGTACGTTGGTTAAGAGTTTTAGAGTGCAAATGTACGAGAAAGGGCCCGGGAAAAGGTCGAACGGCGCGAGTCAACGTGCAAAGAGAGGTCGGACGGTTGCCCCGAGAAAGGGCAATGTGTCACGAACCCCTCCCTGGTGCGTTGAGCTCCATGTGCAGCCCGGGAGCGAGCGCGTTGGGATCCATGCCACGAACCCCATGTCCATAAAATTATATATAAGTTTAATGTTTTTCATTTGTTCATTCTAATAAATCGGACGGCGACCGGTGAATAAGGGAATGCCATTTTCATACTATTTTCCTCGTTTACGCTACGAAACATTGCTAGAATTCAAGTGCTTGGGTATCGAAGTTTAGAGGTACAACGGAGAGCATTACTAAAGAGTTATTTCTCAAAATTCGCTTGGAAATCGTAACTCCACTGAGAAAAAGTTGTCATAATTTCTTCAAACTAATTTCTATACGGTCACAAGCTTCAAGTAAGTATTTCTCCCTTATAAACCTTCGAAAATTATACGTTTTCAACCGTGTTCCGTCAAGTTGAAGTATAGTTGACATTTATTAAAAGTTATCATTTTCACGATTTAGTATTGAAACTAGTTTCATTCTTCCAATAATATGCATTTAGTTGAATGAAAGCTGTTAAATACGAATTGAAACTCGCTTGTTAGTCAAGAATCGACGATCGAGGTATATTAAGGAATTTCCTTTGTAGGATTAGTTTCCTTTGCATTAAAACTCGATTTAAATCCCGGTAAGACAATCGAAAGTATATTGATCATGATTAGCTATTGTTATTGGTGAGACAAGCATCCTATGTTCGGTTTGGGATTGACTTGCCCAGTATAGCCCTTCATGTGACCAACCCCAAGGTTACTAGGTTTGTGCGACGCCGCTGGTGAGATGACTTATGCTCACGGAGAGTGCTATGCCATCCGCGAGAGTCAAGATGGGGTCTAGGTCCTCATGCGAGTCCATTCCATGTTTGGACTATTATATATCGCATCGGTACCACACCAGTCGAGCACAGGTGCCCAGGAATGCGGATATCAAAGTCCACTAGACTCGGTTTCTGACTACGATCGGGGGTGAAGCGAGGCTCGGTTGCGGGCCAAGGTGCGGTAGGACGTCTATAGCTATCGAGTTGACTCGGTGTGACCTTGTTAGAGGTATATAAGTGGAGTGTACTCATCGGGGCTTATGGGGGCACAGGGTGGGTTATTTTGTATGCGGTTGTACCTTCCGGCTTATGGGGGCCGGGTAAGGTTCTTGTGTGCTTTAGTTGCGATAAATTAAATGATAGGAAGTTCAACTATTAAGGTATGATCTCTATCCTCCATTTAGGTTATTCTCCATTTTATTTCTTTCATTCGTCATTTACAATTCATTACCTTATATTCGGTACATATTTATCTTGACGCCCCGCTACGGAATCTTGCATTACTTGCACGAAGAGTCTGCGGATAAACGAGGCCCGAGTCCCTCCTAGCTTCCCGGCCCGATTGTCGGAAACAGTCGGCTCTTTTCCTCACGAGGAGCTTGTAGATATGAGGTTTACTTAATTTTTGCATGCGGTTTATGGGTAGGTTGAGGCTTGTCCGACCATCATATTACTCTTAGAGGCTTGTAGATTGTTTGATTCCATATGGTTATTAGTTGATGGCCGTTTGGGGCCGTATGTGTTTATCTTGTGTTGGCAGTGAATCGGGCCTTGTTGGTGTTAGTTAGTGGCCTTGTAAGCCATAGCTTAGTTTATCTTGATTCTCTTTTCATTCATAATTAGACATCACGGTGGTCTTGTCAGCCCACATAGGATTCCTAATACTACTTGTGTCTGGTTAGTTATTTTCTTTTACAATTGGCAATAAGGCCTTGTCGGTGGGGATTTGTTTACGATTGAGATATAGCCCAGTGTTTTCTTGATTTGAGAATTAGTATTAGTCACACGAGGAGGTGCGTAAGCTCGATCGGCTTCGAGATAGGTTCCGGTAGGGCACCGGTGCCGATCCTTGCCTCCCAAGGTGGGGTGTGACAAACTAGGTATCGGAGCAGGTCATGTCCCGAGTGCAAGCCGTGCTAAGTCAAGTCTTGTCTATGGATGTGTGTGCACCACATACTATAGGCGGAGACGTGAGGCATTTAGAATGGTTACTCTTCTTTCTCTTCCCAGTCATGCTGCTTATAGAGTTGTATTTGTATAGAGATGAGTCCCTAAACACTATAATCCTACTTTTCTATAGAGAAATATCGAACGCCTGACGGACCGCAACTTCTTGGGGAGTTAGATCTTTGCCCATTGAGAGGAGGGCACTAGCGAGTGCCTCGGGTCGTCGGCCCCGTCTGAGGAGACGGGGCAGACTTCATCTCGGTCTCCCTAGCACTCTTCGCTACGCGGGAGGCGACGGATGTGAACGGCACCACCTCGAGTAGTCTCCATACTAATACCATCGGATTAGGAAGTTAGGAATGTTGTCTTTATGATAGCTCGGATGATGGATGCCACGGCGTCGATCGGTGCTTGGTGGTTCACGAGCCTTCAGTGAGGGCCACAGTAGCTCTAGGGTCAGAGAGTTTCTCGCATTGAGTCCCATAATTTACGGGGACGGATCGGGATGAGGACCCTTAGGAATTTTGGACCGGTTAGAGTGAATCTTTAGGGGTAATGCATGCCACACTGCAAGTCGGTGGAGTTAACGTATTTGATTCTGAGGACATCGCCGTATGAGTACGAGGTTGGGAAAAGTCCAGAGGTAGAGACGTTCCCCCTCGGCACAGTCAGAAGCTTTTTCGGAGGCCTTCTTAGACCATTATTTTCCATGAGAGATCCGCCGGAGCTTGATCGGTTTTTGCATACGGAAGCGAGGTTCAATGTGTGTTCGAGAGTATGCTACTGAGATTTGACTCCTTGGCACGATATGCACCTGACCTTTGTAGATACTATGCCAAATCAAGGTGCACCAATTCATTACCAGAGTGAACCACATAATATGTGGAGACTTGTATTGACTACTTTGAGAGGACATATGGATATTGCCAGCGTCTAGGCATTTTCCCGAGCATTAACGGAATCGGAGTAGCGGTAGCGGGAGATAAGGAGGAAAATCGGAGCAACATCGTAAGGGCCGGACCCGGTGATATGCGAGATAGAGTCAGGGTGGACCCATACCAAGAATATCAAGCAGACCACCTAGACACCCACCTCCTGGCGACGGTAGAGGTAGATCTTGTACGTCAGACAATCGGGGCCCGGCAAGAGAGCTCTCGGTTAGCGGGTTACGGCGGTAGAGAGGGTGGAGCGAGTAGATTTCTTTTGTACCATTTTCCCTATCGTAGCCGTCATTAAGGGCATGCGGTATGGTTCTATGGCGTATTATGCATGGAATGGGGAGGGTCATGAGATGAGGACTGTCGGCGGGGTGAGTGATCGGGATCGACGAGGAAAGATCTTGATGAGGTCCGTTCAGCCATTTTAGCGGGGCACGGCCCTCGGCGCAGTGGAAAGGCCGAGGCGGATCCAGGTTCATCTATTTCAGGCACTAGTCCGGATCGCAATTATGCTTTACCAGGGCAACGAGGCCGAGTCATCGCGGAATGTTATGACGGTATGCGGACATGCCTCTCATTAAGGTATGTTTTGATATACCCGAGGCTCACTTTGTCTTATGTTACACCATTAGTGGCTCGGAAGTTCGGTATCACACCGAAATTGCTTCGGCGACCTTTTTAAGTGTCCACACCGTCGGTGATTCCATCATAGCTAAAGAGTCTACAAGGGTGCACGGTAGAAGTGGATTCGTCGCTGAACTTTAGCGGTTTAGTGGATTAGAGATGATTGACTTTGATGCAATTATGGGTATGGATTGGCTAGCGCCATGTTATGCCAATGTAGAATGTTGGACCAAGACTATTCGGTTCCACTTTCCCGAGGAGGTAGTACGGGAGTGGAAAGGTAATTACGGTCACAACAAAGGTAGGTTTGTTCCTATCTTCGGGCAAGGAAAATTGAGCGAAGGGATGTATTTATCA
This sequence comes from Datura stramonium, assembly GCA_018107945.1. NCBI lineage: Eukaryota > Viridiplantae > Streptophyta > Magnoliopsida > Solanales > Solanaceae > Datura > Datura stramonium. Next base: position 31,893 of record JACEIK010007348.1, read on the forward strand.
TATTGTGAGTTCAAGATGTTCAAGCGGAATCTCCGACTCTTGATCTGTTCTAGTAGTCAATGAATTTCTGAGCGTATTCCCGGATAGACTTCCTGGTATTCCCCGGCCGCGGGAGATTGACTTTGCAACTAACCTATTGCGGTACTTAGCCTATATTTATTCCTCCGTCACCAGATAGCTCTACTGAAACTCAGTTGAAATTGAAGAACAGATGAAGATACGGTAGATAAGGGTTTATCGGTAGGTACTTCATAGTAGAGGGCACAGGTTCTTTTGTGAGAAGAGGATGGCTCCTCCGCATGTATAGACTACGGTAGTTGAATAAAGTCACTATCAAGAATAAATATCCATTTCCCCGAATAGATGACTTGTTTGACGGTTATAGGGGCGAAGTTCTTCTCAAAAATTGATTTAAGATACAGGTATCATCGGGTTCGAGTTCGGGAGAGAGATATTCAAAACGCTTTCTGGACCGAGGTATGGAGACTTTGAATTCTTAGTCATGTCCTTCGAATTGACAAATGCTCAACGTGTTTATAGACTTGATGAATAGCATCTTGGACGTACCTAGACTTTCTTGTGATAGTATTTATTGATGATATTGGTATATTCCTCCGGAAGCGGAGACATCGGGATCATTCTGACAGGCGCTCAGTTCTCGGGGATCGCCGGTTATATGCGAAATTTTTAAATGCGAGTTTTGCTAAATTTAGTGGCCTTTCAGGTCACATTATTGTCGAAAATTGTGGTATCCCGAGGTAGACTCTAAAAGGCTGAGTTGTAAGTACATGGCTGGGCCGACAACTCCGGCGAGTGCAGGTTTAAGGGTTAGCCGGGTATTACGGAAGGTATATAGAGGGTTTTTCCACTTTGCTCCAATCTTTGACCAAGTTAACTCGAAAAGCAGTCAAATTTCATTGGACGGAAACATGTGCCTTGGGGTTTCCGGGAGTTGAAAAATGAGTTGACATCGGCTTACCCGGTATTAGCTATGCCAAAGGATCGAGAGGGTTATGCGGTATATTGTGATGCTTGGTGCATCGAGGTTAGGATATTGTTTTGATGCAACATGGTAAGGTAATTGCTTACGCTTTGAGACGGAGTTGAGGAAGCATGAAAAGAACTACCCCACCCATGATACGAAATTGGCGCCGAGTAATTCATTCCTTGAAAATATGGAGGCATTATCTATATGGTGTCCACGTAGACATTTTCACTAATCATAAGAGTCTCAGTACATTTTCCACACGAAAGAGTTGAATACGTGGCGGCGCACTAGTTAATTATTGAAGAACTTGATGTATATATTTTGTATCATCTAGGGAAGGCCAATGTTGTAGCGAGATTCCCTTAGCCGCAAATCCATGGGAAGTTTGGCATACTTACAGGCTTGGGAACAGCGGCTCGATAATTGCATTAGTTAGCCAATTTTTCCATCGTATAGTAGACTCGGGAGACAATGGAGTAGTGATCCAGGAATACGGTATCATCCTTCAGTTTGTAGAAGTGAAGAGCGGTAGTATTAAGACCCTAACTTTGGATTCGGCTTAGATACAAGGCTCGGTGAGGGGAAGTAAGCGTTTTCAAGGTAGCTGAAGATGGAGTTTTGAGATATAGGGGTCGCCTTTGTGTTCGGATGCGGCGGGACTTGCGGTAGATCATGGCAGCGGTACATTATTCTCGTTACTCTCTTCATTCGGGTTCAACAAAGATGTATCATGATATAAAGACATATGCGGTGGCGGGGATGAAAAAGGAGTAGCGAGAATTCATAGCACAATGTCCTAATTGCCAACGGTGAAGGTGAAAATCAAAAATACGGCGGATTGACACGGAAATACGCCACCTATGTGGAAATGGGAGACAATCAATATGGATTTTGTGACGGGATTACCTCGTACCGGGCGTAAATTAGATTCTATTTGGGTGATTGTCGATAGGTTGACAAGTCGGCCCATTTTTTACCGATCGGGGCTACCTTCTGGTAGAAGACATAGCTGGTGTATATCGAGAGAGATAGTTTGGTTGCATGGTGTTCCGGTATCAACTATTTTCGATGAGGCGCAGTTCACGGCTAAATTTTGGAAATCCTTCTAGAAGTGCAGGGACCCAGGTTAATGAAATCTTATACATCCACCCTCAAATATAGACGGGCGAGCAAGCTTGTCTGATTGAGACACTCAAAAGATATGCTATGGCGTATGTGCTATACTTAGAGGCAAGCTGGAATGAGCACTTCACTTGAATTTTCTTACAATAATAGTTACCATTCGGCAATCAGATGGCGCCTTATGAGGCCTTATATGGGTGGAAATTCGAATCCCCGGTTGGTTGGTTCAAGGTAGGAATCGGGATTAATTGGACCCGGAATATAATCCATCGGTCGGAGAAGGTGAAGCTCATCGGATGCTGGCGGCGGCTCAAAGCCGCCGAAATCTTGTTGATGAACGGGTATTAGGAACTGGCTGATGTAGGTATTGGGTATTTCTAAAGGTTTCGCCAATGAAGGCGTATGATGAGATTTGGTAAAAAAGGGCAAGCTCGGCCCGAGGTTTATTGAACCACATCGAATCCTCAGGAGAGTAGGCCAAGTGGCATATGAGCTAGATCTACCTTCGAGTGGAATTGTTCACCAGTCTTTCATGTGTGTGCTACGAAAGTGAATAGGAGATCCATATCAAATTGTTCCAGTTTAAATTTGTCCCGAGTGCGAGGACTTATCCTATGAAGGTACCGGTAGCTATATTGGATGCGTCGAGGTTTGTGAGTTGAAAACGAGGATGTCGCTGTGTTTAAGGTATTTTGGAGGAGCGAGGAATAGAAGAGATGGCTTGGGAAGTTGAAGGCGATATAAGATCCGAGATATCCCTCACTTTTAAGGCTTAGCTCAAACCATGCCGGTTAAGGTAAATTTATGATTCGGTTATGTTTGGGATGTGTGTTACATATATTGCTCGGATAGGTGCAATTTTATTTTGAAATAGTTGTTATAGTGTTATGTAAAGTACGTATTTGGACTTTTCTACGTTTGGTTTGAGGATAGTCCATATTACAAGGAGACTACTGCCAAATTTTTCCAAGATGTCGTAGTTAAAAAGAGTTAGACTCTAGTAAGCTAAAGTTAACATTTAGGGATGAATGTTCCTAAAGAGGAAAGGATGTTACACCTAGTAAGTTTCTAACATTTAATTGACCTATTCGTACATTGGTTAAGAGTTTTAGAGTGCAAACATATGAGAAGGGCTCGGATAAGGTCGAACGGCGCGGAGCCAAGCGTGTAAGGAAAGGGCAGGACAGTGCTGAAGGAACTAGCGTGTCACGGACCCCTCCTGGCGCGTTGGGCTGTCGTTGCTCCGGGAATGGCACATTGGGGCCGTGCCACGAGGCGTAATCCCCTTTGCCCAAAATTATGTATAAGTTCAATGTTTTTCATTTGTTCATTCTAATAAATCGGACCGCGACCGAGTGAAGAGGAACGTCATTTCATACTATTTTCATCAAGTTTACGTTACAAAATGTTGCCCGAATAAAAATTAACTTCGATGCTTCGAAGTTTAAGGCTATAGAGAGCATTACTATGGAGTTATTTTAGCAAAATTCCCAGGCGGAATCGTAACTCCGGCAGGCAAAGTTGTTGGAATTGCTTCAAACTAATATCCTATACAGTCCACGAGACTTAGTAAGTATTTCTCCCTTCTAAATTCTCGAGAAATTATACGTTTTGACCGTGTTCCGTCAGGATTGAAGTATAGTTGACATTTTATATATAAAGTTATCATTTTCACCGATTTGTACGAAACTAGTTTCATTCTTCTAGTAATATGATTGATTGAGAAAGAGAAACATTAAATCATGAATCGAAACTCGCTTGGTTAAATCGAGGAATGCGGCCCGATTGAGGTATGTTAAGGAGAATTTCCTTCGACAAGATTAGTTTCCTTTGTATTAAAACTCACTTGCTAAATCCCGATCAGAGAATCGAGTATATTGATCATGATTAGCTATTGTTGCTCCAGTGAGACCGAAGCCATCCTATGTTGATTTAGGATTGACACCTTGTATAGCCGTCATGACCAACTTGAGGTTACTAAACATGTCGGCGCCCGCCAAGCGCGGATGACGTCGCTCCACGGATGTTATGCGTCTGCGAGGACGAAGATAGGGTCCCAGGAGTCCTCATACGGTCCATTTCATGGCTGGACTATTATATGTCGTATCGGTACCACACCCGTCGAGCTTGGTGCCCAGGGGTGCAAATATTAGGAGTCAGGACTCGAAGCGGCCTCTGATCGAAGGGGGCAGCGGAGCTCGATTCTGAACTTGAGGGAGGCCCAGTAGGGCCAGCTATACTTCTGATTAATGATGTAGACCTTGTTAGGGGTATATAGATTGAGGTTTACTCACAAGGGCTTATGGGGGGCCCGGGTGGGTTATTCTATGCTTGGTTGTACCTTAGAAGCTTTTTGGGGGTTAAATGGGATTCTTGTTGCTTTAGTTCTTGATAAGTTAAATGATAGGAAGTTCAACTATTCGGGTATGATCTCTATCCCTCCATTTCGGTTATTCTTCGTTTCATTTCTTTTATTCGAGTCATTTATAATTATTGCCTAAATATTTGGTACATGTGTACTAACACCCTTTTCACGGAGCGTTGCATTGCCATGCGGGTGCGGATAGGCGAGGAGCAGGTCCCTCCTAGCTTCCTAGCCGAGTTATCGAACAGTCGGCTCCTTTCCTTCCGGGCTTGTAGATTGAAGGTTTACTTCTTTTGTACGTAAAGTTTTATGGGTAGGTCGGGGCCTGTCACGACCATCATATTACTCTTAGAGGCTTGCGGATTGCTTAAGATTCCACGTGGTTATTTGTTGATGGTAGTGTGGGGCCCATATGTGTTTTTATCTTGCGTGTTGGCCGTGTGGGGCCTTGTTAAGTTGTTAGTTAGCGGCCTTTCAGACATAACTTATTTTAGTATTCGATTCACTTTTCGGTCATAACTAGATATCACGGTGGTCTTGTCGGCCCGCATAAGTTCCCTATTACTACTTGCATGCAGTTAGTTGTTTTCTTTTATATGTGGTTATAAGGCCTTGTTGGCCGGGGCATGTTCTGACCCGAGATATAGCCCATTGTTTTTGATTTGAGAATTGGTATTAGTCTGCACCGAGGTGCGTATGCTCGATCGGCTCGGACGGGTTCCGGTAGGGCACCGAGGTGTCGATCGTACCTCCCAAGGTGAGCGTGACAATATTCAAGATATATTTTTAAATAGTATTAAATAATTATATATATGTAAACTAATATACTTTAATTCATTGATTTAGTAAAACCTAAGTATATATTTCGTAAGAATTTAGTAAAAACTAAAGGCCATATATTTCGTAAGAATATTATCTAAGCATGTTAGATGAAAAGAATCAATATTCACAACTATTAATATTCTATTATACCTAAAATAATCTAACAATTCAAATTAAGAAGGCAGTATGCAATGTGAAATAAAATATCAATAACATATATCAAAATTTCAAAAAAGTAACATAATACTCTTTTGTCAAATTCAAACAAAATATAAATTAAACTCCAACATAATTGAAGAAAATATACTAAAAAAATAAAACTATAAGTTATAACCTCATTAAACAATGACATTCAACTTTAACATCATTCAATATAAGTCAAGTTCTTGATGTAATTCTTTCAAAAGAATAAAAAATATAATTTGAAAAGATTTAGATTAATAACACAACTATGATAAATGGAGAAAATAAAGAAAAAAAATAAAATATACGAGAAAAGAATCATATGAAAACACAGAAATAAAGGCGCAAAATAGAGAAAAGAATTAAAATATAACATATATATACATACACACACAAACACACAAATACATACATACATATGTGTGCGTGTATGAAAAATAAAAAATAAATTTAAAAGTAAAATAAAAAGGAAATTACAAATAACGAAATAAAAAAGAAATGAAATTAATATAAAAGCAAAAGAAAGAAAATAAATCAAGAATAAACGTATAGTACCACAAATCCTCATACTCCACTTTGATTACCTCAATTATGTATTGATCGAGTAATTATATTCAAGAAAAACATATCAAAATATATAATACATTAAATTACGAGACAATTTAATTACATGGTGATTCTTCAAATAGGCTCTTTGTTGCTTTTCCACCTGCTTGAATTTGTATATTTACTTCGGCAATCTTTACTTAGTGATGATTTATAATTCTTCAAAAATTATGTGTTTGGCACATAACCTTTGATACCCCTACGCTCTGGCATATAGAAGATTTTAAAAAATAAATTCTGCTAGCTGTGTTTTTTCCTTATTTGATAATTATTTTAGCACATAATAAGCACCACTCGAGCAATTATAAATTTGAATTAGTCAAAACTCAAAGCAAAACATTTCGCATTAGCTAGGTGCTTTCCGTCCAGGCTAGTACTATCAAAGCCTTCGAAGGAAGGCGAGGAGATATAAGGTCGGAAGAGGTTCTATTAAATTTCTTTCTCAGAGAGAGAATTATACTCCACTATATAAATATGGTGTAAATGCGGCGAGAATCAATATTTTTGAACTTAATGGGTATGATACTTTCATAATTATGACTTGAAGTAATATCTATTGAAATTTTAGTGAATTTTCACGTGTACAACTAATCTCGTTGAGATAATGGGTTAGGATGAACCCGATCACGGTCTACATTCCATCCTTGGTGAAAACAAAATTTTGTATAACATATGAAATTTTAATTTTTAGATATGAATGTTATAAGCGCATCCTTAGAACCCTAGATCTAGATTAACTGAAGAAGAAAGCTAGGAAGAAGAAGAAGAAGAAGATTTTTTATTTCATTCAAGCCGAATTAAGCTAGTACATTGCTTTGTTTATATAGAGAATGCGCCTCAGTCACGTGCACTAAATGTGCCTCTCTTTCTGAGTCATTAATTGATATCTCACTAATTTAGTTAAACTAACCACTTTTCTCCATAACTACCATTGCTAACCACTAACTCCTTCAATAATCATACTCAACATCATTGCCATATTTCAACACTCCTTCTCAAAATTTGGTGGATGAAGACATCTAGCACTTATCTTGGACAACGGATAATGATGTTGACTCACCCCTAGAGCTTTTATAAGTAAATCTTCCAGTGAGACCCAGTTGGAAAATGCTCTGACTTGATCAATCCATCCTTGAGCTTCTCCCCTACAAAATAGCAATCGATTTCTATGTGTTTAATGCGCTGTGAAATGTAGGATTTGCGAAATTTGCATTGCTTCTTTGTTGTCTATCTGAGATATTGGTCTTGCTCTTGCATCACTCTCGAGATCTACTTGATGAACCAACCAACTGATTATTTCACACACTACTCTTTGTCATGATCTATACTCGGCTTGGTGGCTGCGACTCTTTGTGTCGCTTCTTGGATTTCGGGAAATCAGTGATCCTCCTAGTTGCACAACATACATGTGAGACCTCTGGTGTTTGGGCATGCCGGCCCGGTCTGAATCACAATAAGCAACCAAGTTAGTGACCTCATCCCTCTTGAACATAATGCCCATGCAGTGCAACCTTCACATATCAAACCACTTGCAAGGATGCTTCCCAATGTGAAGTCTTTGGATGTTGCATAAACCGGCTGAGGAGCACATCTTCCATAATGGATATCTAGCCTAGTGATGGTCAAGTAAATTCATTTTCAATTAATTTTTGATAGGCGGTGATGTCACGGTCTTGGATCATCAATCTTGTTCATGATTTGATCATAGTCCATTGTAGTAAGTTTCATATTTATTTCGTTGGTGTTGAGGCGTATTTGCTCACTTAATCCCAGAGTCCGAGATCGAGTTTCAAAGCATACTTTCTGGTTGAGAAGAACCCTTTCTTCAGATCTCATAACCTCAATGCCGAAGAAGTATCTTAGGATCCCCAAATCCTTCACTTTGAAATAGTATTTAGAGTTTTCTTTGTTGCATCCTATCATTTTATTTGTGAACTTCCGGTGATGAGAAGATCATCAACATAAATGAAATTATAACAATATCATCTCCACTCATTTTGTGAAAAGAGAGTGATCATGTTGACTTTAGCAGTATCCTTCTTCGTAAGTGCGGTGGACAATTTAATGTTCCCTTTGCCTTGATGCCTCCTTCAACCCATATAAAGACTTGATAGCTTGCATACTTTGGTTTCACCTAGCTTCTCAAACCCACGTAGCAACATCATATACACATCTTCGTACAAATCACCTTATAAGAAAGCATTGTTAACATCTGTTTGTTATAGAGGCCAATTTTTAGCAACGGCCACCCCAATGGCCGGTTCTATGATGACCATTAAACCCTTGCATTGAAAAAGTTTCATGGTAGTCCAAGTCTTCCCTTTAATTGTACCCTTTTGCTACCAAATTATGCCTATGCTTTCTTTCTACCACCCCATTTCTTTGTGGGTGTAAGCTGCTTACTTTGGTGAATAATCCCATGTTTAGTCACCTAATTGTGCACTTAGAATTATAGAACTTCAGTCCCATTATACATTCTCATCACTTTCCTGGTAGCCAAGTGACTATGAATGCAAGGAAATCGGTGAGAACAACTACCATTTCACATTTAGATTGGATGAGGCATGTCCAAGTGTATCTACTAAAATCATCAACAATTGTTACAAAATAGTGTTTCTTATTGTAAGTAGGCTCCCTATACGGCCCCAAACATCTATATGCGAGTAAATAAAAAGCATGTGTTGCTTTATTGTCACAGTAGGGAAGCTGTAGTCTATGGTGTTTTGCTAAAGGACATATATCTAATCAATAGAAACATTGTTTTAAGACTTGGGAATGTGGTGCATTGCTCTAGCGATGGATGTGAGTCTAAGGTTCCAACTACTCACGGTCTCTTTGTTTGCAAATTGTTCCTCTTTGACATGATCAGTTCTTCCTTAAGTATACGAGAACTTTTCTCTTTCTACCAATCCCATCAACGTCCCGATAAAGAGTCCCACTGAAAGATACATAAATCATGATACAAGGCGAACATTTAAGTTCTTTATTGAGCTTTGCAACTAACAACGGATTGGTGAAGTTTGGAACAAGTAACCATCCTGCAATGTCTTATCTCCAAAAATGTATGCATCTCACAGTATTCGGGGATGGCATTGCCTCCTGTAGGTACACATGCCTTCCTATTGCATTGATTTTCCATACTTCTAAGAGATCTCAACAATTCTCTACATGGGTATGTGGTGATGGTATAAATCTACTATCCATTCCACAAGCTTTTGGTCAAAAGCCATACGCCATGTTACATGAGTAGAGAGTTGGACCATCTGTTTTGTCCACTATGTTCACTAGCTGATTATATTGATTCTCGGTGAAGTGACAATTGAGGCACATCCTTTCTTTAGTGGATCCATTCTCTGAAAAACAATATCCTCTGCACTTTGTCCTTGGAAACTTGTCACAATGTGTCCACCTAAAGTAAATGCTTGTGGAGGGTGTCCTGATTCGTGTAGTTGAGTTTGACCTTGGTGATGCAGAAGTTTCGGGCGACGCTAGCTGCGAAGTCCCTTTGGCCCGGCTTGACTTCTTTTTGCTTTTAAAATCGGGTGGATATCCTACTATACGATAGCAATCATCCTTCAAATAGCGCTATATCCGCGGTGCACACATGGTTCTCCCATCTTATCCCCTAGTCTTCTATGCTTGAATGCTTGTCCTCTGTTGCTAGCGTAGTCGGCGAATCTCTATTATTATCAACACCTAGATTCCTCTGGCTCTCTTCTTGAATAGTCATAGCGTATGCTTCATTCAACGACATTATTGGCTTCCTCAACAATATATTGCTTCTAATGTTCCCATAGCTTTCATTTAAACCCATTAAAAGCGGTAGGTCTCTACGACTTTAAGTGTTCAACATATGGGCGATTACGCTGGTGCACCCAAGCAAAGGCACTGTTACATCAACGTCATTCTAGGTTCCTTCATTTTCGAATATTACGCGATTCTTGAGTGCAATTTCCTTGCTTCAAGTTGCAATTCACATCCATAGATGATAGATCCTAGTCAAATTCGTTACGTCAAATCTCTCCTTGAAGTCTAACCCGGTCGTCTTGCACTCAATGCCTAGCGTACAGTGTGTGTGCTACGCCTCCCGATCTAAGAGAGAACAATTGCATTGCATTTCTCCCCTTTGTTTTGCTAGATCTTCTTTGCTTAATTGCACTTTTAACACGGTTCCTTCAACAAAACCTAGTTTGCCTTTCACAGTGAGGCTAATTTCATCGATCTGCTCCATAAACGTAATTTTCTAGGCGGTAAGCTTGATTGGTTCTTTATTCTGCCTATGATGCATCAGAAAGGTTGAAGATAGAATGGATGATTGTGATCGAACGGTCACCTCGAAGCTCATGAGCACTTCACTTGCTTTGCCATGGTTATTCCTCGATAAGTTTTTACGTTCGTAGGAATCCTTCGATCTCTTGTTGCATGCAATGCCTTAAGATCGCCGTTACGATGCCATGTTAAATTTCAGATTATAGTGCTATAGTGCACATCCTTAGAACCCTAGATCTAGATTGACCTGAAGAAGAAAGCTAGGAATAAGAAGATTTTTATTTCATTCAACTGAATTCAGCTAGTACATTGCTTTGTTTATACAGAGAATGCTACTGCCCTTAGTCACGTACTAATCAGTTAAACTAACCGCTTTTCTCCATAACTACCATTGCTAACAACTATCTCCTTCACTAATCATACTCAACATCATTGCCATATTTCAACAGTATTGGTGAAGGCTTCCTAGTTCTAGTATGACTTGTGACATTAGTCGAGAAGTCGTTATGACTTGTGACATTAAACATTTAACTAAACCGGTAGATCGTTGACTTACAAAGTGTAATCTTGATATGATGTACTAATATTTTACGATAATCTAGACCCAGATTTGTCTTCAAAATTCTCTATACCCCGTTCAGTGGTAGATGATGCAAAGCAATTAAATAAACTGCAGAAACAATACGAGGAATTAGTTTCAAATTCTGCCACCAAGTTCAATATTTCGAAGGAACTCATTTTAACATCCACCCGAACTAACGAGTACAAGGTACAACACTGCTCGAACTAGGCAAAGGAGTAAGGAGGGAGAAATAAAATTGTCACAAGCAAGGTAAGTAAAATACTGCAGATCGTAAAGTATGGAAAACTCCAGATAATGTTTTCTCCTCCACCTGACAAAAATTGTTCCCAGCAACTGCCTGCCTTGCCACATCTAATACCGCCTTATGCTGTTTCACTACTTAAATCTCTGTTCTTTCAGTAACTCACTAATTCGATTCACTTAGACAGGGCATGGCGGAGCTTATCAAGAGTAATACCGGCTTGGATTTGACCCCAACCAATAAGACGCCAGTGCTTCTCGATTCTCCGACTAAGAGCGATTTTTTCACCTTTGCTAGTACACACTGGGGACGTCAATTGCAGTTTCGCAAACTGCATTTTTAACAGCGACAACGCGAGCCCCAGTTGACATAGACCCAATATTTAACATAAGGATTTCTCCCTTTGCCAACTTGAGAAACTTTACCTTGCCTTTCTGTGTCCTTTGTCCTCACACCCAAAGGCAGAAGGAGCAAAAAGAAATTCACCTGCATTATGGAGTAACACTAGATTCACTGAAGGATATGCAAGCCCCTTAAATGGATCTAACAAGTAAGCCTACTTGACTATAAGTTAACTCAAAACAATAAATTAGGAAAAGGAAATGATAATTCTTTACAACAGATGCAGAGCACAAAACTTGTATGGTCGTGTAAACCAAAATACTATTAATAGATAGGAACACAGCCCAACCATTTCCCAAAAAATGAAATTTGTATCAAATTCGAACTAACATATTTGTTACTTAAAAAACAGTTAATAGAACAGACAAATTTTAGTGTTCTATTCTGGTGTTTAAACAAGTCATTTACCTCTAGTTAAACGAAAACTTCAGGAAGTGATCCAACCTCCCCAAGAACTTGTCCTGTGTCCGATCATGCGTGTCAATGTCGGATCCATGGTTGTTCAACTCCAATAAGGCCTCCAGGCACGGCAAATTGTAGTTCATTTTGCTCGGCAAACAATGACACGATTCTTGAATATATGGGGGTACATTTTATGTTTCCACTTTCATCCTTGACAACAATACCTGGACGAACCTCAATCAATTGATTTACCTTCAACACCCCCTGCACAAAGAATTCAACTGCTGATACCAAGTATCTAAATCCTGCTATGAGATTTTCTTAAATGCCCAGCTAAGAATAAGCACCCACTACAGTAAATAGTAGAAACAAGAATGGTCCGTCCAGGTCAATCACAAAGCTCTTATGACCAAGAGATGTTGTAAGGCGAGATCATATTAGCTAGTTAAAGGAAAAAGAAGGATACCTTTAAAATACTGCCACCAGCAACGCCACCTTTGATCTCATCAACTTCAAAACCAGGTTTATTAACGTCAAATGACCGGATAACAATCATATTTGGTGGTGAAGTGAAATCCCTCACAGGAATTGGAATTCTTTTCACAATATATTCACAAACAACATCAATGTTATACTTCAGTTGAGCAGAGATTGGTACAACTGGAGCACCATCCGCTACAGTTCCCTGAACATGGTGTTGAAGTATAGTATCATTATATAGCTTCATGGATCAAGCACAAAGACAGTGCGAGGCTAACCAATGCAATACCACTAACCTGAATAAATTTCTGAATAGCTTCATGCTGATTGATGGCAACATTTTCCTGAACAAGATCAACCTTATTTTGAAGAAGTATATGTTGGAGGCGCATAATTTCAACAGCAGCTAAATGTTCAGAAGTCTGAGGCTGGGGACAGCTCTCATTGGCAGCAATTAGGAGTAATGCTCCATCCATAATGGCTGCTCCAGAAGTAGCATAATCATGCAGGAATATCATGACCCTGCAGCAAAAGACACAAAATAAACACATACTTGTTCCAAAAAAATCAAATGGCTAATAGACAATAAAGTTATCATACTTTGAACCTAAAGAGCTAACAAAATACCAAATGTGGAAGCTTTATGCCTGGATGATATCAATCAATAACCTTTCTTCAACAATACTAAAAATGTATGCTTTGAAACTACCCGTGAAGAGAGACAGAAGAAGTAAATTACAGATAAAAAAGATGCAATATAAACAGCATGCAAAGGAGATGCTCAGCCATCTTCACGTAGTTACTTTAGCATTCACGCGGTAATTGTAAACATAAAGAATTTAAAAGCAGATGGAGTAATTTAAAAAATATAAATAGATTCCCTTCTAAGGAAAAGTACCTTTTATAAATGTCATTGGCTTGCACCCTTACCCTAAAGAGAACAATCTCTAAGCTTATAGACAAGGATGGATAAACTTGGCGAATCACAGACTGCAGATATTGAAACCCAAAACCAACAAATGATGCAGAGATTTATCCAGACCACGAAACAATATAAAAGTACCTTAAAAACTTGAAGAGTCCAAAATGCTGAGATGGATTCTCAACGACACTTGAAATAAAATACACCAAGCAAAACTTGCTCTTCTAAAAAAATAAAGCAAGGAAGAAACAGGAATTCTTAAGCTTCTTCAAAATGCAAGTCAGACTAAGTGGAACTTCACAATGAAACATTGGTGGAATGGATAAAGTTCGTACAAACAAAAGCAGTAATGATACGCAGAGAAAGGCCATCTTTGATATTTCCATTTTCGTTTTCTTCCAGAATTGCTATAGCTAAGATATTCATGGTATGTTCATCTCCACATGTATACAAAAAAGGTGTCACCTTGTCTATCAACATCAAAATGCAAACAAGATTACACAGTAGATTGGCAAATGAGATACTTACAGGACAATCAACAAAAGACACATATTTCCAGCAATTTCATCTTTGCAGCTCTCAAAACCAGGGACATCACATGGGACTAAATATCTTCTTTCCCACTTCCATATGCCCTGAAAGGATTCTTTTTGTAAACTCACAACAAACCAGTGAAGCAAAGGAACACTTTTCTCCAAAATTCAAGAGCTTACTTGTAGCACATGGGTCTGAACGCGTCTTCTTCACATTTGTATATCTTGGCATTGGCATATCCGAGCTTGATGGTAATGTTACGCTCTAGCTCATTCTTAAGCAGAACAGTCTGCAGATTTTAGTCTTGATAGTAATGATTATTTCAAGGATAATAGTGGCAAAATACCCAAAGCAACATCTTCTCAGCTTTTCAATTATTGTGAAATATTATTCTTTTTGTTTAGTACTATAGTTAGTTCTAGACTTCCTAAAATTTATGCATAGACATAGTAATATACCAACATTAAAAATTACGGCCTGCACAATGAATATTAAAATAGAACCAAAGACTTCGGTTATCAAAAGCAAGCGCAAAACATAAATAAAGCACGGGCTTTAATGAAAAAGAGCGCAGCAGATGGAGAAAAAATACTAATATATATTAGTCGGGACTAATAATTATAAAAGCATGAATGACAAATGAACAAAGGAAATTATAGTGCAAATATCAATTGTTTAGTGACCTCTTGAGAAGATACTCATTCGCAAGGAAAGTATGTCTTAGAACCTTATGACAACATTGAAGCGCATATTAAGAGAGACAAAGCGCTCAACATATTTTGAACCTCGCTTAAGGGCTTAGCGCGTCTTGGCTGTGATGTTGGGATCATGTGAGTTTTTAAGAGTTGAGATATTACACACCTGCCAGTGTCTCTATTTGTTTCAATGTTGGGTGTAGTGTTTGAAAGAAACCATGCGAGAGAGCTCTTATGGCAAGGTAACAAGGAAAGATTTAGTCAAATGAAGGCACGGATACAAAGAAATAGGGAGGTTTGGTGATTTGAGATTTGTAGAGCCACAACAAGAGTCTACGATGCAAGTGGATTTTTTTGGAGAAAGTAATATGTATATATGAAAAAAAAATTCAACCATTGTTGTACTGCAACATAATTACAAATGTGCATAATAGAAATGTTGTAAATCTAGATGGAATCTAAAACACTAGAATTATAACAGTATCTTCTGTAGAATTGATTACACCAAAAACAAAAAAGCAAAATACAATTCAACTTGATCTTTTGCAGTAAGTTTCCTTGTTCTCCAAACATCACAAATTCCTTTCTTTCTAGATTGTCTACCATATGCATGCCAGGACAGTTCTCCAATATCTTTGTCCCCTGTTTGAGCTCCTGTTTTATCCCAACATAAAAGAACTTCAAAAATCTTGCCAGACATTATCCAAGAAATGCCTCTTAGATCGATAAGGACCTTCTGTAGTTGATTTGTTATCTTGCAATGTAGGAATAGATGGCTAACAAGTCTCTTCTTCTTCTCAACATAAACAACACCTTGAACAACGTGAAGATCCACTTCTTATGAGATTTTCATGAGTCAACCTCCTTTGTTAGTAACCAAACAAGACAGGCTACTTTATGGGTAATCTTAATTTTAAATATATGCTTCCATGGCCTATTAATCTGGTAGTTGAATTGATTCATTGCTCTATATGCTACATTCACCATATAAACACCACTTTGTGACCTTTCCACCACAATTTGTCACTTCCCTTGTGTAGTCCTTAAAATTCAGTCATGCTAGTAACCTTCCAATCATGTAGCATCCTCCTAAATACTATATTCCAGTCTTGAGGAGTCCATACCTTTGCTACTTTATTTTGGTGATGTTGTATTATTTCCATTGGATACTTTAATGGATGTTTGGTTCTTCATATCAGACTCGAATGCCCTCATGGAACTCCATAAACTAATCCCACAGGCTGCATTAACTTCCTTTGACATCCGCTTGCCTTCCTCTCCACATTTTGCTTTGATCACACTACCCTATAATATTTTTGAGGTTTTTTGAGAATACCTCCATGACCATTTCATCTTGAGCGCCTTATTCTATAACTTCAGATTCCTAATTCTTAGTCCACCATGAGGTTTACCAACAATGAGAGTTTTCCATTTTTCCATTTTGAAAACCTCTGTTCTCTTTGTTTCCTTGCCATAAAAAAAGGATCTTCTGAGACTGTCAATCCTTTAGATGATCCCTGTGGGAATGAGAAATAGGGACATCATGTATAATGATACAGAGTATGGGATTGAGTTGAGGATAAGTGCTCCTCCATGAATGAATATTGAGATTCCCAACTAAACAAATTTATTTCACTTCTCAACCATTATTCCATATAGTCTTGGATTTGCATTTTGCACCCAGGGGCATGCCCAAATAAGTGAGTAAACTACCTATTCCTCCTCCCACAATCAGTGACAAATGCTCCATCATTTACTTCATTGATGGTGCTTCCTCCATGATGCCAACCAGACCTAAGATACCTTAAAGAGGACCAGAATAACTCTTAGGAACCTCAGTTGTTCCTTTTTGCATCACAAAAGATTAAAGTGCCATCAACATATTGGAGATGCGTAAACCTCCAAGCTGCTACATCCATTCTTGGCCCACCCCAAAACCCTCAGTGTCAATTTAATTTTGTTGTCTTAATATAGTGGAACCCATTCCATAGTGTGCAGACTACAAGGGAGTTAAGATCTCCTGTCTCAAACCTTTGTGAGCAAGGAAAAAACCCTTCGGAAGACCCCATTTATGAGAATAGAAATTCGCCGGTAGAAATACAATGTTTTGTCCGATTAATCCACTTCTACCCAAACCCCATCCTTTGCAGCAGTTTCAGTAGAAATTCCAGTTGACATGATCCTTATGCCTTCTCAATATCTAGTTTACACTTGAATTCTTGGTGGTTTTTTTCTCGAGTTAGGACTTCACACCTTCATTAGCTATCGAAACAGCATCCATTACTTGTCTCTCTTTGATAAAAGCCATTTGTTGTGAGTCTGCCATCTTAGCCATCACCCTTTTTGGTCTTACAGTCAACACCTTTCAAATCACCGATATATTACCAATCAAACTTACAAGCATAAAATCTCTCAATTCCTTTGCTCTTGTCTTCTTAGGAATCAGTGCTACAAATGGATTTGGAGGTTCAATTGTGAGGAATTTTATTGTCTCTAAGTTTGGCATGTTGAACCATTGAGTCACAAAACCTACTCTCCCTCCTCTCTGGTTGAGTATCTAGCATAATGCAATTTATGGGAAGTATTCTTGGAAAATTCACATCTGCCAATGCGCAATGGGGCAAAATTAAATCCTAGCATGACTCATGGCTTGGCCATTCACCTCTAAAGGATCTTTTCCCAGAGTTATTTAGCTTCTCTTCCAATCAATTGGCTCTTTTATAGCTTTTTGATAACTGTAACTATATTATATCACAAAACAGTGCTTAGGTAGCACTGAAACCATACGTATAAAAGGCTCTAATATCCACTGTGTTATAGTCAAATTGAATCTAACACATCTATGATAGAAATGGTGTCATTAGAGTAGTACTGATTACACCAAAAGCAAAGCAATAGGATAAAGTTCGGCTTGATCTTCTACACATCATTCTCTATGCTCTCAAAACACCTAAGGTTCCTTTCCTTCCAAATTGTCCACCATATGCAGCCGAATCATTCTCCATCTTCTCTTATCCTTTGCTTGTGTTCCTGTTTCTTCCCAACTTATGAGAGCTTCTAAAGCTTTCCTTGGCATTGTTCCATGAAGTACCTTTGAGGTTTAGGATGATGCTCCAAAGGTGACCTGTGACCTTGCAGTGTAAAAAAAGGTGGTTGACTATTTCTGCTTCATTTTATCACAAGAAGCATCTAGAACATAGGATGTGTCCCCACCAACTTTCAGATTGTCAAGGTGAGGACAGCCTCTCTTGCTACCAGTCAGTTGAAACAGGCTATCTTTTGTGGTACTCTACCTTTACCGCATATTTGCTTCCATGGCCGGTTGGCTAATTGGTGTCTTTGATCCATCTGTTTATAGGCCACATTGACTTTGAACTGACCTTTGCTGCTCCTGTCCACCAAGGGTATCTTCACTTATTGTACACCATTAGACATCAATGGAATTGAGAAAATTAGCCACCTTTGAATTTCCCAATCATTAATCTGCCTTCTGAAGTTTATATTCCAGCCCTGAGGTGTCGATAGTTCAGCTATGGTCTTCCTTTGGTGGGTCACTAGATTAAAAATATCAAGATAATGCAGTCTAGTCTACCTTCCTCATGCCAATTGTCTTTCAAGTATGTTCTTCCTCCTTAACCCTGATCTTGGTTTGGGTCTTCAAATCAGTCCATAGAGTTCTGATAGATCTCCACAAGCTGACCCCATATGTGGGTGGTGACTTCCTTGGTCATCCATTTCATCCTCTTGTTCATATTTGGCTTTGATGACTTTCCCCATAGAGCTAGGAATGTTCACTGGACAGTTTAAACAGTCATTTCATTCTCAATGCATTGTTGTGAATCTTCAAATTTTTAACACCTAGACCACCTTTCCTCTTCCCTGAAATGACAGATCTCCATTTGACCAGATTGTAACGCATTTTATCTTTATCCCCTTGCCATAAGAAATTCCTCCTGATGTTGTCCAACTTGTTGATGACCCCTATAGGAATAGGACATAAAGACATCACATAAGTTGGAAGTGCATCAAGTACTGCTTGTATGAGAGTCTTTCTTTTGCCACCCAGAGACAAGTATTGAGTCTTCCATCTTGCTAGCTTTTCTCACACCTCTCTATTACATTGTTCCATATCTCTTCAGATTTGAATTTTTGCTCCTAGAGGCATGCCTAGATAGATGGTAGGTAGAGACCCCACTTCCCCTCCTAGAAGCGCTTCCGAGTTGATCATGTCTTCCATCATTGATGGGGTATAGAAGCTCTTCCTCCAGGTTTATGTGCCCGGACCTAGGTCCCCTCAAATAAAAGTAGGATGACCCTAAGATGCCTTAGTTGGTCCGCTTTCGGCATCACAAAGGATCAAGGTATCATCATACGCCAAATGAGTCACCTCCAAACTCTCATTTCCATTTTTAGCTGCCAAACCTCTTGTGATCATACCCTTTTGCCGCTTTGATCCTTATCATTAAGTCCTTCCATAAGCTAATACAAAGAGGAAAGGCGGTGGAGTCCCTTGCACGAGCCCATGTGCTTTGAAAAACCCCTTTGTTGAGCCATTGTCGAGTGGAGAAACTACTTGTTGAAATGCGGGAACTTGATCCAACTTATCCATTTCTTCCCAAAACCCATTTTCACCAACATGTTCAGTAGATATTTCCAATTTACATGGTCATATGCTTTTTCTATGTCAATTGCATAGAATATCAAGTTTACGAGATTTACTGCCTTGAATCCCTTTGCTTCATTGGCTATCAAGCGCATCCATGATTTGTCTATTCTTGATGAAAGCCATTTGATGAGCGTCCACTAATTTGGGGATCACACCTTTTAGTCTTTCGTAGCACCTTGGAGAACAACTTATGTCTCCTATCAAGCTAATGGGCATTGTAGTCCACGGGTTCTACGCACCTTTCTTCTTGGGAATGAGGGATATAGTAGCATTTAAGCTTT
This sequence comes from Datura stramonium, assembly GCA_018107945.1. NCBI lineage: Eukaryota > Viridiplantae > Streptophyta > Magnoliopsida > Solanales > Solanaceae > Datura > Datura stramonium. Next base: position 51,454 of record JACEIK010007348.1, read on the forward strand.
TTCAAAAACTGTTTTCATGGGATTTTGAAAAGCTTCCATGATGTCACCTTCAATATCTCCGGCCTTGATGAAGAAACCCATGGTAAAGCCATCGGGACCAAGAGGCTTTATTGGATGCACACATTTTCAAGCGACTCGGGACTTCACTCCTCTTCCCGAACTTTCTATGCATTGATTCCCTCTCTTCAGCTGTTAGTTTTGGACCATAAAATTGATTGATAGGCCTCACAATGGTTTGTTTAGGTGTATAACTTACAGTAAAACTCAAGTGATTTCTTCCTCAATTCTTGTTGGGTCATCATTCCAGTCCCCCATTAGTTGATAATCTTGTGAGCATTTGCTATCTGTGGAAAAGCTTGGTGTTCTTGTCTCCTTCCCTTCAACCACAGGCCCTTGACACGCCTCGAGGATATCTCTTCATTCTTTAGTAAGGTCTCATATTCTAGGGATAAGGTTGTCTTCTTTTCTGACTCCTCCTTTGTCAAAATTCTAGAACTTAGTATGCTATCTAAATCGCAGTTGACTCATTGATTTTCGCTGTATCCTAAGTTTCCTTCTGCCCTTTACTCCATCCTTAAGCTTATGTTTCAGAGCTTTTTAATTTGCAAACAAGGACATAATGCGGCTTACCTTTATAGTTGAGCTCCACCACTCTTTAACTTTATTTTAAACCTTGTGTCCCCAACCACCAATTCTCAAACTTGAAATATTACCTTTGTGGCATGAACCCCCTTGGAGTGCTGCGGTGAGTGATAAGGCAACCCTTTCATAGTGCATTTGCTTTATATTGCTAAAGCTTTCATCCATTCTTCGATATCAAAAAATCTTTGTCAATTCTAGAGGCCAATGTCTAAGATTTCCCCTTTGAACCAAGTGTAGTTATCTTCTTGTAACATGGAGTCGATCGGTTTCATGTCTTGATAAGATTTTGAGAATTCCATCATCGCTTTTTGTTCTTCTTTTGCGGTTCCCTTTTGGATATTGTATCTAGTGACATTGAAATCACCCACAAACTGCCCAAGGCCCTTCTGCAAACCCCTAACGCACTAATCTCATCGAGACCTCCCTCCTTTCAATGTAAGAGTTTGGGGCATATACCTGTTACATGACAAGCAAAATCTTGTGTTGTGAGCCTCAAATTTGCGGAGTCAAAGTGTACCTTTTCGAGTATCTCCCCCTTCCATATTAACTATCCCACAAGAATAATATGCCTCCTCACAGTACCACTTTGGCTTCCCGGGCTTCATAAAATTTTTCATCTACCTCCCCATATTTGCCTTACTATATCTATAATGTCCCCCTGTAATTTAGTTTCCCGGAAGCATATGATGTTTGCCTTCGAGTCAACTGCAAGCTTCGAATGATTCTCCTTTATTCCTATCGTTCGGCCCCCTCACGTTCAAGATACTAATTTGCTTGCATGGGTATTATCTAGTATCTTCCTCCCCCTAATCCTTGGCTCGCTGCTTTTAAATTTGACGCCGAAGCTCACGGATTTTTGAGTTCTTTCATCCTTACCTTTGTTCTTCCTAACCACACTTTCGGCCTCCATTCTCCTAGCACGTATGCTGCGGCTATTTTCAACTGTAGCAATAGTCTAGGGCCTCCTCCTTGTGCCCTTGAAATCAATCCCCGGTAGTTTGCTTAATTTGATTAGGTTTTTGTTGTACCCATTTGGAGGATTCCTATCTTGAACCTAGAATCTTGTTGATTCTGGACAACCAATGGAGTAGCTTCATCTACCTCCTAGTTTGCTAGGGTTGTTATCACATTATGATTATCTGTTTGCTTCGTATTTGTTTCGCCCCCTTGCTCGGGTTCAAAGCTCCATACTTGCGTTTCCTTTGTTGTTGCCATCTACGTAATAATTCCTTCATTTACCACCTCCGTTATGTTAAAACGCTTGTCCACGCGAAGGAAAAAGAGGCCCTATCCCAAGGAAAACATGTTGTTCGGAGGTCTGTTGTCCCCGATGGCTCCAGTGCTTCTAGGGACTTTGGGTTGAGAGATACGAATATTTGTGGGTCTATATATCATTAAAAATGACTTGGCCCGCGGTCGGGCCTAAAATATTTTTGCCTATTCATTGGCTTGGACCGCTAAAGGCACTTAAGTCGCCCATGTGCTTCTCATGTCTGCCTTTCTTTGTATTATAGCTTCCGGTATCCTAGGTATCTCACCCATGTGCCTTCTGATTCCAGAATCCTTTGCGGCCGATGATTTGGTGTCCTTTATCGCGGTTTACTTGACTCCTTTTTCCTCTAGGTAAAAGCTTTATGCAGATTGTGCATTTTGACCGTCTTCCCGGTTGTGGGATGGCGCATCTCAGCAATCTTTCACTTTTTGACCTTACTTTTCGACCAGATTGGTATATATAATCGAACTCCTCCTCTAGTAATAGCAACCTCTCTGGGTATGTTCCTGTCATTCTTCACTGAATTCTAGCCCACTTCGGATGATTTTTAAGTTCCAGTCCTCTAGTCAAAATCCATCCCCACGCTAGGTCTCAATTTCTTGAAGGGTCTTTGGGACCCACGGGTGTAGTGGGATGCCAGCCTTATCCATGTACGCTCCCTCCATTGTCTTGTTTGTAATGCTCCCAACTAGAGGATTCCACCAGTCCGAATTCATTCTCCTTTTTCCATACCCATTCTCCTTGGATGATTTGCTCCACCATGTGCACATGTTTGGGCATTCCAACGGGAATTTCTCATCATTCATCTCATTGCAAACTCACCCCCAAAGTTTTGTCCATGTTGAGGATGTCCATCTCCTTATGCATCGGTGGGCTTTTACATTTGTCCCCTCGAGAGTAGCCTATTAAACACCTTTCAAGCAGCTCACTTTCCTTATCGTCGTCTGTATCTTCCAATCGAATCTGTCCTTCTTTCCATTCACCTTTGCCACATGTAGACTTTTTGATTGCCATTTACTTTCTAGATTGCCACGGGTATGGGTATACGTACTCTGTTAACCTTGGTTGTCTTCCCTCCTTTAGTACTTGGACATTAATGAAGCCTTGATCTCTAATGCTATTGCCAACCATCCTTCATTGCTTCTTTCGGGGATAATCGAAGCCGATCTTCCTCGTTATTTAATGAGATAGTGCTTATATATCTTCCATAACTATTGGTTTTCCGATTGCAAAGAGCTCGATACCTTGGTCTCGGCCTCCATCTCCTATTCCTTATGTCCTTATCTTTTTGATGCATCTTTAAAGATCTCACGAGATCCATCAATACACTTATTGCTTATGGTACGATCTTCGCATCATGTTGCGACTCCTCTCCACCCATTCAAACCAAGGATCCCCATTTTTGAAGACCATCTAGTAATATCATAAGATTTAAACCAACATTGAAATAAATTCTATTTTCTCCCATCTTGAACTCAAAAGGAAAGAGTAATCTGAGGCTAATGGAAAAAAGAAAGAAAAATAGGGGTTTCTGACGCAATGGAAGTTTCGGGGTTTCAGACGGTGAGGCTAGAAGGGGCGTGGCTCCCTCTCCTAGGCAGTAGGAGAGTTCGAGACCAACTTGAAACTAAGTTTTCCTTCTTCCTCACCCTCCAACTTTTCTCTATAGCTATTCTTACGGCTTCTTTTTTCCAACTCACTCATCAGAGGACCACTCTCAAGCTTTATCGTATAAAGAGTTGCTACTCTTCGCTTGCTAAACCAATCACCTACCACTTTGTACAAATCCATTTGGAAAGAACATTGCACCATACGAATTAAAAAGCTTCTCTTGGTTAGTTGCAAATGAGCTTGCCTTACCCTAAACAATTGCCGAGAAAGAAGGAAGAAAATAACAAGCATTTATTTCTTCTTTGCCAAGTTCAATGCCTAGATACTCTCTTATTCGACACAAGCCTTAATTGGGCACATCACGGCTCCATCAAGTATGTTGTAGAAAGGATTTATATGAGCACTCTAGCCCCTCTCGAACACCATCCCACTTGCTATTCGGTGGGTTGTTGTAGAGAGAAAGGAACTATAGGTTTTTTGAAAGAAGAAGATTTTGTACTTAACATCAACAACAATTGTATATTTTTGCTTAGGCATTGAAGCAACATAACATAGTTGTACGTTGACTTTACTAGTTTCTTACATGACTTGTAATGATCACATCTTTTTTTGGTTGTAACTCTTCGGGATGACGGTGGTTCTATAAATAAAAGTTACCCTTTATATCAACAAAATAGAACTAAAGACTTGATAATCACCATGCAAAGTAATCCTTTGAGAGCTACCTAGCCACAACCACGTAGAATATCATGAAGGACCTCAAAGTTGATTACTCTAGCCAAATTTCCCCATTCTAATGCTAAATAAGGAAATATTGCATTAAGTTTCTTTTCACCATAAGAGAAACAAAAAGGGAATGAGAAACCCTTGAAAAGCGGCATCTTCAAGAATTAATCAACTATGCAATTGCAAAAATGAAAAACTAATAGCTGGCATTCAACATAACGAGTTATACTCGTAATGGATTATCTACAATTGGGTGCAATACGAAATTGTGGTGACATTTGTAAGATCACCATATGATTTGTATTCAAGTAAGAAATAGTAGATTAAAAGAGGCACCGATATCAAACAGGAATCTTATGAACTAAAAGAGCAGACCTTGTACACTTCAATAAAATGTAAGTAAATAAGTCTGAAATAACAATGTACCTGCACACCAGATATAGCTTTTACAACTGTTGACTTTCCATAGACCACATGCCCAATGGTACCTGGAAAATGAAATTAAATTCAGTACCAACTCAATAGCGTGTGAAAGTACTTGTAAAGAAACAGAAGTTAAACAAAAATCAAGATATTGGAAGCACAAAGCAGCTCAAGGTTCAACAGTCAGTTTACCAATGTTTATCGTAGCCTGACGAGAAATCACTTCTGGAGAAAGTGGATGCAGCTGCGCTACATCCCAGCTTGCTCAGGTCCTGCTCCATCAGTCCTTTTCGAGACATTTTGGTTGTTCTTTGATAATTCAGAGGTCAGTTATTCCTGGGTCCGTAATTTGGAACAGATAAAGAGAATATCATCAACAAATTTGCAGGTGACTTACGAGGAAAACAAAGCAGTCTAATAACAAATACAAGGCATAGAATCAGAAAAAAGAGAGCTTCATTAAGAATAATTGTTTTGCTAGACCAAGAAGAACATCATTCCTGTTATTCCTCATTTTCAATATCTTACAGAAAGGTTTGTATATTCCAAGGTGAAAAAGCAGAACCTAAGGAGTGTGGAGTTTCTAACATTAAGTTGGCAATACCGACAAAAGCCTACTGATGAAGTGGCATTGGAGGGTGTTACAATAATGAAGAGGAAGCTTTATGGAGAAGATCATCAAAATACAGATTGTACTAGTATCTCTTCTTTTTCCCATGGTATAGGACCATACAAATACATTAGTAGGCGATCATTCAGCAGCACTAACTCATATCAGAATAAGAAATAGAAAACAAACACTATTCTGGATGGATAAATGGACTGAAACTAATTGTTGGCAGAGGAGGATTACCCTGTCCTATTTCAAATTGCAATTAATACAGACTACAGAGGCTACTTCAGTCATATGAGAGAAGGCAACTCCTGGAATGTTCATTTCAGGAGAAATTGCAATGATGTGGAGCTAAATGGCGTACTAGAATTTCTGGGAAAATTGCTTTCGCTTTTAAATCCAAATGTAGGAAAATGACAGATTGTGGGGGCTTGATGGACATTTACAGTGATAAAGGAATGTTATGGGAGGACATCTAGAAATAAAATATGATTGAAGAATGGCTGTGAAGCTAGATCCAAGATCCATACAAAGTAGCATACTTGTGGTGGTTAGCTATCACTTAGGAGCTTCACACTCCAGACAATTGAGTGGAACTGGTGTTGCACTGTGCAGTAGATATTTTGTATATAAGACAGAAAATGTACCAACACTTATTTTGCACTATCCAATAATAAAGTGTGAATGTTATGTGCTTGTGCTTGTTTGCAGTGGTTTGGGTGATGTCCTGAAACATCAAAGAGGCTTATGAAGGATGTTGAAGGTGAAAGAGTTGGGGGAAATCCATCAGAAGTAGATAGATAATGATTCATGCCTGCATCATTAGGACCATTTGTAAGCAGAAAAATAGTGTTGCTCTGATGGGATCTCAACTCCCTACAACATTTTTGAAAGATAGATGTTTGTGACTAATCTTTTGCTTAATTATTAACTGAATAGTGTATGTTCTCATATATCTTTGGATCTTCTAAGCTCCTTGTAAATTTTAGTTGGAGAAATGTGGTTTGTACAGAGCTAATTCATTTTTTTGTAACTCATTTGCATCTTCTGGATGTAATGAATCAAACCTATTTACCTGATACAAAGAAAATATATTGCAGAAACTTACTTGTCAAAAGTAGTAGAAGCTAGAACCTTATCGACTAAAGAGTAATCAAACGAACACTCCAATTGAGAGGAACTAATAATATTTCCAATACCCCAATAACTCAAAGCAGTAATACAAGGAATTTTAGAGTCAATACAGCTTGTTACAAATTTTGCCAAACATGCCCAATTGATAGGTGACAGCATGGCAGTGCGACACATATAAATGCCTGAAACTGCATTGTGCAACATATATTAGGGGAAATTTCTTTTTTTCTTTCAGTCCAAATAAGAGAACAAAAAAACCACTCAAAATGAAAATCAAATAAAAGTACTAGAAAAAACTGAAAATTCCTTCCTACATTTACTCTCTCAGTTTGTGTGTGCTTCCACTCGGAATAGAATGGGCCAATTAGGCGCAAGCAAATGTAGCAAGCACAAAGATAAGCCCCTACTTGCCAGCACATGGTGGATAGGGCGGGCATCCCAAGCAACTCTACCTTCTTTCCATCATCCAATGCAATATTTAAAACAAAAGCAAAAACTATTCGGAATTGTGAACACAAAACCGTACTTTGAAATAGAAATGCAATGTCTTTACAAGATCAGAGCAAGGACTACCATTGATAATGCATCTATTAGAGCTTCTTTGCTTCCTAATTCACATCCGAGAAAAACAGAGTGGTGGAACTCCATATGCTTTCAATTAGCATAGCAAGCCAAGAAAAAGCAACTGACAGATAAACTTAACTAATTTCAATAGAAGCTTAGACTTTAGATTAGAACACTCACAAAACCTAATCACAAAAATCTCACTTCACCAAATACTTTATTTTCCTACAAGCTAATCCCATTAGACGTTTCGCAATGAAATGAAAACTAGAATGATAACAGTAACCATAAGTAAATGAATACAAAAAATCACAGTGAAAATAAAACAAAATAAAATTCGATTAAGAAATCAAATCTTTGGAGGAGACAACAAGCTCAGCAGCGCCGCATTGCCGGAGGAAGGACGGTGGACTCACCGGGTAGAGTGAAACAGTGTGCGGCAGCCGTCGGAGTGCGAATGAGAGAGAGAGCGCGTGAAGTGTAATTTTGGCTGATAATATTTACTTTGAGACCACCAATTTCTTACAAATTAAATTACGAAAAGATCCCTTACTTTAAAATATTTCGTAGTTTTACCACCTTGATTATCAGACTATTTCAAGTTCTGGACAAACTATTCAAGACTGGAAAATCAAATATTATTGTATCTTAATGACTTAGATTGTACTGGTTAGGCCTCATTGTTTACGTTCAATGGGACACAGTGATTATATATATTTATTTATATTAAGATTTAATTATTTATTTAGTATAAATAGGTCTTAATCATTAAGATTTTAAATAAAGTCTTAAGCCTCATTTGTTTACACTTAATAGAATTACGAATTTGAATGGTTCGGTCACCTTAGGCCATTAAGTGTATTTGTTTTCATTAAGATTTAAGCACTTCTTTTGTTTGGGCGGTCTTAATCATTACGATCTAGAACAAAGTTTTAATATCATTAAGAGGTATGTTTGTGTGAATAATTTTCATCATCACTCTTGTCCACAATCATAGCCACCACCATTAAGCTCCTCTATCATCACAACCACCACCATCGTACCATCGACGCCTAGGTCACCACCACCACCTACTATCTACGCCACCGTTTGTCAACCACCATTACGAGTCACCAACCGCACGACATCACAGCAACCCTTGGCATCCACTCCATTGTCAACCACTACTATCGGCCGTTACTACATATATCACCTCCATCGTTATATTATATTCCACCGCCACCACCGCTGCATCCTTTATCGCGCCACCACTATCACTCACTAACTCCCTTTGCGATCAATCCCTACTACCAACCACCTTCACCATTACAACTAGCACCGCTACCAGCTATACCAACACATCGTTAACCACCACACATTCTTTAGCTACCACTATCAACACTGTCAATTTCTAGTATTAACCAACTTCACCATCACCATCACGTCATTACTATAACACACCAACCACCCCTATTATTATAACTATAGCCACCAGTTACCTACAGCAGTTATCTCACCACAGCAATTACTAGCTACTAACATTAAGTATTACCATGACCACCACTACAAATCATCTTCATCATCACTAGCGAACATACATTTTTTATCGGGTAATAAATTTATTTTATTAAATTCAAAATTTTCTAATATTTAATTAAATTAAAAAAACAAAAATTATATATTTATAAATAAATAAAGTATGCACATTCGGATGTTGAAAAACAAACAATCTTAATCATTCGGTGTTCAGATCTAGAGATAACATCACCCAATCATTGAGATATGCATTCAAATTCATACGTCTTAATCTTAATAAAAACAAATGAGGCCTTAATAATATTAAAATATTTTTGTAAATAATTTTCATCACCACTCCGTTTTTAACCACTAACTAACTCTGTCATCACAATCACCACCACACCTAACCTTTGATAGCCACCACCATTGTCATCCTATTGTTACTCACTACTATGCCCACCACCTCCATCATTACAATTGAATTCCACCCAGTCATCATCATCACCGTCACCGGATGTTCCATCACTACCCAGTACTTGCCACAGTCGATCAATCCCTACTACCAACCACATCCATTATCACAACTTGTACCACCACTAACACTATCATTAACCACCACGCATTCTTCAACCACCACCACTACACCCCTCATCACTATCGCGCTAGTTACTACAATAGCAACCCCCACGAGCATAACTATTACCATCATCATTACTAGTCACTAGCACCAACCACCACCACCACCACCACCACCACCACTACAAATCATTTTTACCATTATTAGAATATAAATATTTCTCTTAGATCAATAACTTTATTATATTTAATTTATATTTTTTTCTAAGACTTAACTACTTTTTATTTGAATTGTATATTTATAATGTTTAAAGATAAATAAATTATACATTCGGATGTTGAAAAATAAATAATCTTAGTATTTAGTGTTCAAATTTAGAGAACATCTTAGTCATTCAAATATGTATTCAGATTAAAATATCTTAATTTAATGCAAACAAATATTATATTTAATTTATATTTTTTTCTAAGACTTAACTACTTTTTATTTGAATTGTATATTTATAATGTTTAAAGATAAATAAATTATACACATTCAGATGTTGAAAAATAAATAATCTTAATTATTTAGTGTTCAAATTTAGAGAACATCTTAGTCATTCAAATATGTATTCAGATTAAAATATCTTAATTTAATGCAAACAAATAAGGCCTAACTGACCTCTTTTAAGTCTTATATTGAGTAGATTACCTCCAAGTCATAATTATTGATCGAAAGTGATATTTTCTCTTCCTTAGTGTTAATTGGTGACGAGTTAATTCCACGGGCTTTAGAAAAGTTAAAACCTCACCCCTAAAATTTTAATTACACTTTGATCATATTATGCAAATAAAATTATTTTTAAAATAGCTTAAAATCACCCAAAAACCATTTCTTATCATCCGCCACCATTTTCTTCTTCCTCTTCACACGCCCAATTCTGTCATTTCTACTTGTTTCTTTCGCATTATCCTTTATTTCTCGTATAAATCATAGCTTTCCTTCTTCCGTATTTCCTCTGAAAGGCACATTCATGACTCAATAGTAGCGATTAGTGCATATTTTTCAGTCGGAGATGAAGCTTGAATTTGTCGGTTTGGAGGATAATTTGGCTATACATTGGCTTGGTAATACATCTAATAGATATATTATGTCCTATATTCAGCTGGACATAGTAATATCTTTTTTTTGCGGCATTGTATATTTTGGGTTCTACAAACTTCAACTCCCAGATTTGAAAATTCTCACTCAATCATTAATTTACAATAGACAATTATCACATAGACTCATTGTCAACTAGAGGTATATAATTGACCATTTGAGAACTAATCACTAATAGGAGACTATATTAGCAGTGGTCATTATTTTGGTGAATGTGCTAAGGGGCCAATTGGAATTGAACCTCAAATACAAAGGTGAAAATACCTATTGGTTTTTGTAGTGATGCTATATAAAATAATTTGTTCGATGTTATCATTAAATGTGGAAAATCAATATGTTCACCAAGGTAGTTTTCCATTATTTACATGCTTAGTTCTTACCTTTGGGGAAAAGATACCTTCTCCGTTCATAAAGAATGATGATGATTTGCCTATGTATCTTCAAAATATTTCAAGTGATGGTACGAGCTGTGGCATAAAGATATTTGTGGCTGAAGAAGTGGCTAAAAGGTCTCAACAAGCTTCAAATGTTGCAGCAACAACAACAACAACAACAACATCACCACCACTAATTTAAGAAGCAGACAAAGAAAAAGTGGTCATTGAGGATTTTAATAGATTTAGTCATGGGTTTGATGATTTTGAAGAAAAATAAAATAAACTAGTATGATCCAGGAAATTAATAGGGGGTTGATGAGCTTTCTGACGTTTTGTGTAACTTTATCAGATAACCTGTCGGAACATAAGATGGGTAGTCTGTTGCAACACAATAAAACCACACTTATGATAATGATACAAGTTCTTATAAAGAAAAAAATTTCAAAGACAAGGAGATAACCACATTATTGCATCTAGCCTCTATGAAGAGACTTTTTATGTTTCATATGAAGAAGAATTACAAAAAAATTAATTTGGTTGGCATATGTAGATCCACTTGCTAGTGGAACCTACTCATTATAAGATGTGGTAGTTGTTATAGGTTTTATATTACCAAGTACCATGTTGAGCACACATGCAGGGTACAACATCTTAAAAACTATTACGAACACACGTCCGTGAATATCATTAGTGAATACTACAAGAAGGTCCATCTCCGAGAGAAATCAAGAGTGAGATTGCAATAGATTTGCATTGTCAAATTAGTTACTAGAAGTGTTACAAAGAAAGTGAACTTGCGAAGGTTATGATACGAGGGACATATACAGTAGGGGTATGATTCATTAGAATCATATTACTATGTGCTTCAAGATATGAATCGAGGAAGTAAGGTTGATGAGGATGACATGCTAATTTTTTGCATCTTGGAGTTTCTATTTGGGAATTTACGCATATGAGAAAGGTTATAGCCAATAATGACACATTGTTAATTAGGAAGTATGGTGGTTTGTTATTGTGTATTGTAACGCATGATAAATAATAATTACATTTTTTAATTGCATTTTGTGTAGTTAACAAGGAGTGTGATGCTTATTTTTTAACAGTTGAGCTGACATAGTTCCCAGAAATAATGATTTGTGCATAATATATGCTTGGCATTTACCCATAGCAAATAATTTTAAGAAGGTTTATACTACAACTCAACATGGTTTTGCACGTGGAACCTCGCTGAAAAATTTTCTATTAAAGTTCAAGATGGAGAATCTTTTTGGTATTATTATGATGCATCATAAGCGTATAATTCATTGAGTTCTTTTACTAATTTCAGTAACTCCGAGATAAAATTTGGATCGCCGCTAAATGTCTTGAATACGAAGTGGAGTTTCAAAATAGAGTAGTGAATTCTTCCCAAGAAACAGGTTTGTTGTCATGATTACAAACACTACGGAATCACTTGATGCAATATTAAAGGACCAAAAAAATTCTATATGATTAGCCTATTCAATGCTATACTCCATAATTTTGTTGAAAAATACCATGAGAGACATATAGAGATCAACAAGGCTAGCACCTTCTTCGTCCCTTCTTCTGAAAAAAGATCAGGAAAAATATGATTCTTAATAACGTGCTAAAATTTTATTGATTAGAGAGCAACCAGTTCAACATCAACAAATACATCCCAAAAGCATTAATTGGTCAACAGGATAGCACATGTTCTTGTAGGCTATTTGATTTGGACTAAATATCATGCTCACATACATTGGACATTGTGATTGAGCTTTAGAACATACTATGGTTGATCTATTTATGAGTACTCTTCTCCATATTAAAAGGTTCTAACATATAGTTCTACATATGAAGAAATCATCTTTTTAATCACTTTAAAATAACAATAGTTGGTTCTTGATTCAATTTCATTACACCCGAAATAAATAGGGGAGAAGGATACTAAGTGGACGCTATTCGTTAGAGAATCATCTAAAAATGCGAAGTAGAGTAGGACTAAATGCTCAATTTTCAATAAATATGGTCATAAAAAACAACATGCCCAGTGTTGTTACAAAACATTGTGATTTATTAAACTTATCCCATAGTTGTTGAGTTATAATAAACGTTTTACACATGTAGTAGATGATGATCCCGCAAGTGTACGGGTTGTACAAGTAATACAGTGGCCCTTTTTAAGAACCGGAATGTCAAACCCACAGGGACTAGACTATAGGATAAAACCTCCTCGAGTGTTAATTTACTGTAACTCTAAAAAATGAAGACAACAGTGTAAAGAAAAGTTTTTATATTTTGTGAACTATTTTTATACTAAAGTATATGAAGTAGAATAAATTATACAAGTGATGACTATGAATGTGAGCATCTTGAGGCCCAGAAACTAACATGTAAAAAAATTAATCATCGATCTACGTGGTTTTTATCTTTTCTCCGGTTGCTAGTCGGAACTTGTACTATTAGTTAAAACTCTCGTATTTAACCCAACTTAGAATCATGAACCTTCAAACCTACATTTGTGATAAGAAGAAATTCATGTTCTAGCCATACAAAACCGATTCACACTTGACTAATACGACTTTCAGGTATATTTCTATCCTGAAGGTAAATCAATTCTCAATTTTCCCAAACTAAGTAAAAGATTATATTCTATTAATTCACAACTTTCCAGAGTTCTTGCCCTCTCGGGTGAGAAAGCCGGACTTTTGCATTACATTAACATTGGCCGGATATTAATGCGGTAAGAACAAGAATTAAATAGAACAACCATAGAAGAAAAGATGAAACAACCAGATAATCAACAGTTACATTTCAATACAATAGTTCATAACCTCAGCAAGAAAGGGAATTAGCCACTTTCGTTTGTGGATTGAACATCGTTAAAATAGTGTAAATCATGCAAACAATTGAAAGAAAGAAGAAAGGGATAGAAAACCTAAAATTTTCGTCCTCTCAACTGCCTGTAACCCACGTTCTTGCTCCACCAAGTCAGAATAATTAAAAATGAACCTAAGCGTTCTATTTATACTGGAGAGAATTTTTCACGGAATAGCAAGCAACGTGTCACGGGTACATCGGAGAACCTTTGCCTCCGTAACACGGTGTAGTATTGAGCTCTCTGGAATTTGGTTGTCCAGGTAATTATCCCTAACGTGGCACATCATGCAACGCGGAGCATGCCCGGTGTGCCATGGTGCAAACGTGGACCTTATTTGAAATCCTTGAGAATTAAATCTCCGGTGAGAATGCGTCCGCGATGCGACGATGTCACGCTCCATCACGGAGCCCTTAAATTTCTTGCTTCTCTTGGCGAATTCCTTGCTAGCTCCCGAGTCCATCTCCGATTCCTACCAACATCGTCTTAGCTCCACAAAAGTATGTTTTTCTGCAAAACAACGCTAATCATGTTAGTTAGTATAAATTCCCACACTTCCCTACAATTTACATGACAATGTACAAACATTGTTGGATAAACAGGGCAAAAATGATGCATTTGAGTATCACTTGGGCATATAAATATGCCCGGGATCACCTACCCACACTTAGAATCTTGTTCGTCTCCCGAACAAGACTCCTACACCTCATGCAATTGACATCCCATCATGGCTACTTTGGCTCGACAATCCGAGCTACTATTATACCGATTATTTTCATAACAAATCATCAAGAAAGCATGCATAGTATCATCATTACAATGACATTTAACAAATCAAGACCTCCTAGACTCAAGAATCGATTCTCGATGTTAGCAAACTCATGCAAATTAGCTGACCAAGATATCCGACACGAATTTCATTCTTTCGTCAAGCATTCGCCCTCACATCACAAGAGAATTTCCCCCTCTTTTCAATCACATGAAGTCTAAAGCATTTCATGCAGGGGCATGTACACACAATTTCGCTCTCTCTCCCAAAAGAATTCACATGCATCGTGTCATGACCCATAGGCTTGCCTCTAGTGTATTACTCCACTAATATAAGGACGCGTGATGTAAGATCACGTGAGACTTAACGGGTTTGTAATGTCGGCTATGGAACTGGTATATCTTGTTAACCAATATGCTGACTCATACCAGCGCTTTTCAATACATCCCATCACATTCTGGACATAATTTCTTCTTCCTCCTCCCCTTCTTGAAGTCTTTCATTATTTTTGTCGCCCACTTCTTTAAGCACACCAAACTAAACAACAACAACAAAAAAATAAGTTAAGCCTTTATTTTCTTCATTACGGCAAGTGCTGTGACTCTTTTTCTTTCTTTTCATCACTTCACTTTTTCCTGCTCTTTATTTTCTTTTCATCATTTCACTCCTTTACACTGTGGGAAAAGTATATATTTTCTTGAGCGCTTAAGAGCTTCGGATTAGGTTTACGGACTTTGAAAGAAGGGTTAAACTTGGTTTACGCCTTTTCGACAAAAGAAAAAAAATATAGGTTAAGGCTCAATGGGCTAACTAGGATTTGACATTCGAGGTGGGTATGAAAAGGAAAAAAACTTGGGATAAACAAAGAAACGCCTACCATCCTTTCCTACACTACACTTCCTTCATTTCGTTTCGTACACACAACGGGCAATTTCTAGACACTTCCACTGATAGCATGGAATAACCAAGACCTCATTATACACTCATTGCACATGCTCAACTCCAGGACATATTCCACCCAGGACTCTTTAATCGGCTAATTACAAGAATTCAAAATTACAAACCTCGATCACACCGGATCGAATTCTATGGCCTAAGTGTCTCACATATGTACAAAAGAATTTGCATGCTTTCTAGATCATCTTTGCGGTATAAGCATTATGTACAACACGCAACCCCCAGGATTTCGTAGCAACATGCATGGGATACGACCAACACACCAAAAATTTAAAATAACTTCTCCTATTGCATTTCCATAAGACGGTCGTCATCCATCCACATCATAGGGAGCGGTCACTATTTACGACTTGATTCAGTAGGTTCTTGGCAAAAGAACCGAAAAACAAACTCAGAAAACCCAACAATAAAAATAGTTAACGAAATTTCTTTTTTAAAACTATCGATCATTTCGACAAAAACTATTTACACAACGGCTAATAACATTCAACAGCACACACAACTTCACAAAAAAAGTATTTACAATACAAAACATACACACAAAAACAGGGTCACAATATTTTCAGACACGACAACAGAACATGCAATTATCAACACTAAACAAGACAAAAACCAGCAACACCTAACTTCTCCCCACCCCACACTTAAAATCAGACACTGTCACAGTGTTCATACAATCTAAAACACAAAGGTGGGTGGTGAAACTCACACGATCAATCAAAATATTCCACTTCTTCATGAGGAGTCTTGCTACCTCGTCTCCCATGTCACGAATCTCCCCGTCGTCCTCCTCCGACTCAACATCGGAATCCTCATGATGTGTCTCCTCGTCAGTGGGGACATCATCATCCACAGGCTCACAAAAGTGCAGGCCCACACGACATAGTGCCACAGGCGTTTTTGCCAAAGGGGTAATCTAGAGTCGAGCTACCACGAAATATCCTCAGTTCTTAGGTCTCCCGCCTATGCGTAGCTGGAGCATCTGATCCCGAACATGCGGGGCCATATACTGATCATCCCAGGCATGTCGCTCGGCTGGTGTGAACTGGCCCGTGAGTGTCGGGTGCCTTAGTCTTTGTGACATCTATGGCCCGCCTCTCCATCTGTGGGATATAATCTAGGGCCTCTTCCTCTACCTCCGGGCCCCTCGAGGCATTGAGTCGGCAACCCATCAAGCCGTACTGTGCCCTTGATGCAACAGAGCTCTGTTCATGGCGGATATGATCACACTTCCCATTTATCTCCATGCTGCTTGAGGCATACACACGAGCATACGCGATCTCGGGTCACATCAGTCATGCACCCGCAGATCAGCAGATGCATGATTTTTCGGCGGATCACGGCTTCCACATTCATATGTGAGTAGGGCAATGTCGATGGTAGCCCCTCTCCTTGTACCTACTCCAGCGTGCCGTCGGCCGGGCTCCACTGTGTGCGTCGATATCCATGGGTGGGTGATATTCAGTAGCAGATCGTGGAGCATACGTATTCTGCGCCCCCTAGTATGGCATTAAGGTGGTGAGGCTCAAGTGTGACAATCACGGCCCCTTATCTTGATGGTGTAACTACGGAGCGTCGGGTTCCAATTTGCATAGAACTCCCGAATCAAGTGCGGATTGCACTCCTTGGGCTAGATCCAAAAATTAATGCTGACTGGCAATGTCAATCAGGTGTACCATGTGGGGGAACTCTTGTGCCAATGGGTCCTTGAAATATGCTCCTGAAGTACTTGTTCTCCTTGTGCTTCGTGTACCACTTCTTCCCTTCCTCTGTCACCCATCTGGTTCCGTATTGGAGGCGAATGGAACAGTAGTCTTATTGGGAGTGCTTGTTCCCGATCTCAACCTTTTCTGGCGCACGATGTAGATGCGCCCTTTCCCTTATCACCTTTGCTTGCCATTGTTCCTATCAAAGAAAACGGACAGTCCCAGTGTCAGTCAATTTTAAAACCAGCTTCGACTAAGGTTAGGTTGAAGCTCTCAAGCTGCCCCCACACTTAGTGCTTGACCACAATTTGATATTACGGCAAGAACATATTTATTTCTAATTTACAAAAACAAGAAAAACTAAAACAACTAAAACACAAACAATATTGACTTGTGCATTATGTCTGTTATAAACGCAAGCTAATACTACTCAGACTTCACAGCTAATTCCACAATATTACCGTCGCTCACAATTTTGTACCTAGCACTTGGCGATGAAAGAAAGAAGAGAACAACAACTATTTAACTATACAAACCTATGCCATCTACCAGTTTCTTGTATACTACAATTTCACTCCCCACAAATCCGTCGGTTTTGTTTTCCGCATATTATATAGATAATACAACCAACTCATTTCACCCAACATATACCCAACCACAAAAAGTCACAATTTACAAACTTCCCATTTTCATTGTTCAATTCCAAACCCTAGCTACAATTTTTCTAAATTCGATCAAGCACACATGTTTTATCGATTCATACCATTACAAGGATACTACGAACATAAATTAACAATACTTGCATGGTTAAGTTCAATTTCTACCTAGGCTAAGGTTTACTCATACCTCATGCTCAAAGTGAAACAAATTCAACTAGAATTGAGTTCGAGTTGATGAACATACCTTTAGATTGAAGAACGAAGAAAACTGATGAAATTATGCACCTAGATTAAAGTGACACGTTGAGGGAGAGGAATTTTTTGGGAGGTTGTCATGAAGGGATGAAAAAATGAGAAGAAAATGAGAGGTGGGGTTAAAAAGTGGGATTTTCTACAGCGGGTTACCCGGTGACCGGTGTGACTGACAGCGAATAACACTTCAACGTGTCACGGAGGGTAACGCGGGCATCACCTCAGTGACCACGGAGCCATCAGCCTTGAGCATTCTGGAATTTGTAAAATTTCAGATTTTGCCTTCATGTCACGGAGGGTAATGCGGAGGCCCTCCTCCCGTGACAGACTATCGCGCAGGCTCCTTTGTTTGCACTTTTAAATTTTTTCCTTACCTCGTTTTCTCCTTTGCATTTTTCTTCCGATCAACACAAATATATCTTACAACAAAAATGGGACAGAATTTCAGGTTTGACGAACTGTATTTTTATTTTTCTATTGCACATACATACATATATATTTTCTTTTTCTCTTTTTTTTTTTCTCTTGTAAATTATAAAAACAACAATTCACGGGTTGCCTCCCGTGCGGCGCACAATTTACCGTCTCGGCTCGACGTGTTTTAAGCTAATTCCGCCCCTAGGGTGACGGACGTTTTCTCACGAACACGTCCTCACCTCATCAACGCTACCCTGTGGGGGTCGTCCATTAACTCTCCGGACTCGAAGCCTGAGCAGCATCCAACTTGCTCAAGCACATTAATAGGCCGAGGGTTCTCGTGCACGGCCGGGAGCTTGGTGGCCTTGTACACATCGAATACCTCCACCTTATCATGTGCTCGCATCGTGAGCTGCCCTGCAACTACGTCTATCAGCGCTTTCCCGGTAGCCAAGAAGGCCGTCCCAAAATAAATGGGACCCCGTGCACGGCTCAAGTCCGGCACAACAAATCTCACGGGAAGGTGAGGAGCCGACTTGCACCGGCCACGTCCTCCAGCCTGTCTGGTCTTGCCAAGAAACGATCCATGAGCTGCAAGATCACTGTTGTAGGTCTAGGACTCCTGGCCCAGGCTTCTTGAATCTGGGGGTGGCATCAAGTTAATGCTTGCTCCCAAATCACTAATCCACGAGCTCGGATACTAGCCGATTGTTAGTTGAATTGTGAAGCTCCCGGGGTCTTTGAGCTGTAGGCAATCGGTTTTGTATACGGGAAGTGCACTCCTCCGTAAGAGCCACCGTGGCAGACTCAGTAAGCACGCTTTTGTTGGAAATTTCTGATGTCCTTTATGTACTTTGCGTACTTAGGCCTCCTGCAAAACATCAACAAGAGGTAAGTTAATGTGTACTTTTTTAAGCACCTCCATGAACTACGGAAACACACCTCCTCCTTGTGTTTCTTTGTCGTTGAGGAACGGGGTGGAGGTCTTTTTGGTTCGGCATCTTTCTTCTTCCCCTTTTCATCATTTTGCTCCCTCTCTGGTTCTGTTGCTCCATTGGTGAATTATTTCACAGTTCCACCTCCTTCAGCTATAATACTCCTCTTGGTCACTGCATTTACCTGCTTGGGGGTTGGGGTACGTATTAGTAGGAAGTCCTCCTCTAGGCACAGTGTTGAGCTCCAGCAAGCGCAAGCCCGTGCTCCGACCTTGGTAGCCCCTAGCTGATTATTCTTGACCTCAATTTGCCAATTTAACATAGTCGGCTGCAGTGAAACACAGTTGGCTATCAATGTCTTGAACTTGAACATCTCTCTGTTGGGTGATGGTGGTGGAGGAGGGCATTTGTTGTTCCTATCTTTGTGATAGTTCTTGTGGCCCTCCTTGATTCCTCTGCCACCACATTTCCTTTCTGTCTGATGGTTGTTGCTACCCCAAAGAGAAATTCGGGTGATTCCTCCGGTTAGAATTGTAGGCTTTGTTCCCATGTTGTTGATTGTTCCTTTGTGCATTAAGGCAAATTCCTTAAGTCAAGTTTTCTCCACAACACTGTTGAGTGTTCATTGCTTCCACACACCTCACCCGAATCTGGCGCCTTTGCATTTACTAGGGCTTGAGGCGGCTCAAGCTCATATTTGCCGAGTGCGTGTTGGTGATTACATAAAGCGACTCTCTATGCAGCGATAGCGCAAGCCCATCCACTTCCAAGACTCAGTTGCTTTCCTTGTCCTCCCCTTGAAGAGTCCACATTCCACTCTAGGATTTCCTACGAAATACGATTAAGCAAAGAATAAAGCTCCTCGTAAGTCTTTTCTAATGTGTCCCAGTGCCGAATCCGGCCAAGATTTTTGTGGGGGACCAAACCCTCAATAAAAGTGTGCCAGCACATCATTGGATTGATGGTGATGAGGGAGGACAATCCCTTAACAGCGATTTGAATCTCTCCCAAGCGTGCAGATTTCTCTCCTTCTCTTTGTTTGAAACTTAAATTTGACTTCTAAGTCTTGGCATTTCAGGAAGGAAAGAATAGGATCAAGAACTTCTTTAAGATCATCCCATATGGTTATAGAGTTCGGTGGCTCGGCTTTGACCACCTTTTGGCTTCTCCCAAAAAGTGAAAATGGGAGCAGTGTAAATGACATAGTCTGTTGACACTCGGCGGATGTAAGTGTCAACATCTCCGCAAAATTTTGAAGTGTTGTTGTGGATCATAAGTGTGAGGGAGACTTCAGCCAGGCTTGCCCTTGTGTGCGGCAATTTGCACCATGTTGCGATTTAGCTCGAACCTCCCTCTGGCTCGGAGTTTGCGGAATGCTAGATGTGACATTACTAGCATGTGGGATTGTACATTAGCGGCAGAAGCCTAGTTGCCATTTCCTCGGGCCTTGTCGCCCAGCACAAGTGGTGGATTACTGTGGTTTCTCCATGGTTGTTTGTACGAGCAGCGGTTTTCTCCCTAGAGCTTCTCTCCATTAGCGATGGAATTGTCTTTCCGGCTCTAGGATGGATCCACCAAATCTTTGTCTGCTTGCCGGTGTTCAACGAATGCATTGTACGCAAAATACAGGCTAAGACCAATTTGTCAACACTAAATACGAAATAGAAAACTAACACTTTTTAGAAAAATCAAAAATTTCACCAATTTTGGAGTCCAAAGCACTTGAGCGCAAAAACTTGATGATCCCGCAAGTGGTTGTACAAATGTCTGATGGCCCTTTTAGAACCGGGTATCGAACCCACAGGGTGGACTACAGTCAAACCTCCTCGAGTGTTAATTCTTGTAACTCTAAAAATAGAACAGGTATAAAGAAAAGTTTTTATATTGTGAACTATTTTTTATACTAAAGTAGAATAATTATACAAGGGAGTCGAACTATGAATGAGCATCAGCAGAGCTGAAACTAACATGTAAAGAAATTAATCATCGATCTCGTGGTTTATCTTTTCTCCCGGTTGCTAGTAGGAACCTGCTATGGATTAAAACTCGTATTTAGCAACAACTTAAGAATCATGAACCTTCCACCTACATTTACGTGATAGAAGAAATTCATGTTCTAGCCATACAAAACCGATTCACACTTGACTGTACGACTTTGGTATATTTACATCCTGAAGGTAATCAGTTCTCAATTTCCCCAAACTAAGAAAAGATCATATCCTATTAATTCACAACTTTCAGGTTCTTGCTCTCTCGGGTAGAAACCGGACTTTTTGGATTACATTAACATTGGCAGGTATTGTACGTAAGAACAAAATTAAATAAGACAACACGAAGAAAAGATGAAACAACCCGAGACAATCAACAATTACATTTCAATACAATAGTTCATAACTTCGACAAGAAAGGGAATTAGCCACTGTTTGTGGATTGAACATCGTTAAATGAGTGTAAATCATGCAAACAATTGAAAGAAAGAAGAAAGGGATAGAGAAACCCTAAGAATTTTACGTCCTCTCAACTGCACCTGTAACCCGCGTTCTTGCTCCACCAAGTCGAGAATAATTGAAATGAACCTAAGTGTTCTATTTATACTAGGAGAATTTTTCCCGGAATAACAAGCAACGTGTCACGGAACCATCCCGAACCTTGCGCACCAGTGACACCGTCTGCGGAGAGCTCTGCGAATTTGGCCGCCCGGGTAATTGCTCCAGTGGCAAGGCATGCAACGCGGAGCATGCCAGCGTGCCACGGTGCAAGCCTTGGACCTTCCTTGGAAATCCTTGAGGTAAATCTCCCGGACGAGTGCGTCCGCGATAGCGCGTGTCACGGCTCCATCGCGGAGCCCTTAATTTCTTGCTTCTCTTGGCGAATTCCTTGCTGGCTCAAGGAGTCCATCTGCGATTCCTACCAACATGCATCTTAGCTCATAAAGTATGTTTTTCGCAAAACAATGCTAATCATGTTGGTTAGTATAAATTCTCAATTCCTACAATTTACATGACAATGTACAAACATTGTTGGATAAACAAGGTAAAAACGTGCATTTGAGTATCACTTGGGCATATAAATATGCCCCGGATCATAGAACTTAAAGTAATTGTATTTATGTTGGTCCAACTATTTTCTCTCTTTAGACATATAATTATAATCCTCTTCCCTTTTCTATGTTTATTTCTAGACATGTTTATTTATATAACCAACCAGTATATTTATTTCTAGATGAGTTGTTTATTATCAACCCCCTTCTACATTGTTGATGTTAATAAATGTAAATCATTAGTCGAACTTAAATTAGTTGTCTTGTTGTAACAACATGACTCTATAGACTTGTAGTTTATTATTAATGCTCTTCTATGTCTACTTTCAACCCTTGGTTTACAATCAACCCTCTTCTATCTCTTTTTTCAATCTTTGACTTATAATCAACTCCTTATATTAGCATAAACAACTTTTCTCTTTATTACTCCACCACATATAGTCATAGAACATAACGCAATTTGGAATCATATGAAAGAATGATACATTTGATGTACTCTTATAAAGAGAAGTGTACATATATAGAAAGGCTATCAGGCCTGAAACATATGAATTTGACACAGTCCAATTGAAACGCAAAATCGACATAACATCTATACATACGTGAAAATATCAATACAAGTTTATGAAGCCTCTATGAATGTATGAAAATTGTAATGGGATAGGACCGGCTTACTCGTAATGTCTATGTATACATGAAGTGAGGGCAAAAATGCATATATTTAGCTGTTATTGCCTCACATTTTTAGAATTTTAATTATCTTTTGAGATTGATAATATTATTTTTGCTAATTGTTACCGTAAATCTTAAGTGAGTACCCAGCATTTCAGCATACGTGAGAATTTTAGCATACAAACCTTTGTAATGTCACGCCCTGCCTTGGGGGGTATGACTGGCACCTGGTGCCTAATAGGACCTGAACTGCTAACTGCGGCCTAAGCACATCTGAGATTTTTGCAGACTCTAACTCGATTCACGGAATCAACGGGTTATATAGCGGTTGTAAATACGGCCCCCGACCGGCTAGGCCTATATCCACCTGTATAATAACAACAGCTAACCAGAATCTTATCAATGAGGAACCTTTGCGGGCCGACAAGGCCACCATGCTGACTAGTTACTTCTGAATCAACGGCGGATGCTAAATAGCTACGTGGCCAACAAAGGTCACCACTACTAGCTGGACAAGGCCCCGGCCAACATAAACAGCTAAACATACGCACGGCCCCATACGACCGGCACAACTAACCACAGGAAAATATATACGGGCGCAAGCCTCTAAGGGCTATTGATAAGATGGTGGAACGAGGGGCCACAGACCTACGTCTACTATACAACAAAGAAAATGATATAACCTGAATATCCAAGATCGGATGACGGGCTGATGACTCTACGCTAGCTAGGATCACGAGGATCGGCTCCACATCTGTGAACACCTGCCGGAGCAAGTAATGCAGCGCCCCAAACGGGCGTCAGTACCACTGGTACCGAGTAGGTAAAACAAGCTGAACACAGCGGAATATAAACAACAATACTAGTAATTACGGATAGGCGAAGTATCACATTTGTCACAATTTGGCGGAATCTAAAAATAAGCTTATGCATCTTGGAGGTAAAGTAGAAGCATACGTAAATAAATGGCGAATATCTATCTGACTAATAGATATCATGCATATACATATATACTCTTGTCTGAGGACCTATATACCCGGCCCCCATGTAAAGCTAGGAAGGTGCCAGCCAACACATAATCTATATACCCCTACCGGGGTCAAACCATCCAAAAATTAAATCACTCCACTCGCTGCCAACTACGAGCACTTGCATTTGGGTATGCAGCTTGGGCTCTCTAGGCCCCTAACTATAAGCGTATCTGGTCAGAAAGACTCTTATGTCATGCTTGTAATCATGTCATCAGTATCAAAGCGCCCCTTGGGTGCAAGTGCTCGCCAGGGTAAGCTATAATGCTATGGCGATGTTGAAATATAGAGGTGCCATCCCATCTTCGTCCTACTGCGGATGGCAAACCACTCCTTGAGTGACGATATCCTCGCCCCTCTGGAGGCGAGTCGATGCAACTGTTAACCTGCAGAGGGAGGCAAAGGGAGCTCTAGAGATTGCCCTCATAGCACAAGCAGTCTCAACAACCAATAATCACATATAGCAAGCATGTTCGATCTGAAAATACTATCTGTATTCTGATTTCTTATTCTGAACTCTTTTACGCTAGCGGATTCTCATCTTGAGCTATACTTTTGTATACGAGATATTATCGGCATTTGATATTGCTTTACTAATTTTTATTTGAATATATCATAATATTATAAAACATGCTTGCTAGATTCATCTTGGACTCAATTCTCGACCGAATTCTTTCTTCTATAGTTCACGCTATTGCTATACTTGGATTATAACTTCTTAGGAAGGAACTAGATTACATACCTTCGGCTTAAGTTTCCCGACTAAGCTAGTGTTAATGGTCGATGCTTCTTCTATTTCTCCCAGCGCATTCATATATATATCAATTAGAAGCGAATGCTAATATTGCGAAGAAAATCTCACTTTCAATATATATAGCCCAAACTTTGGCTTATCAAAAAACGGTCAGAAAACTCGCTATTTCAACTCGCTATTTCTCGAAAGTCCAGAAGGGAGAAATACCCACTTTAGGGCTAGGAGTATATTGACACTAATTTGGAGCAATTCCACTTACCTTAGCTCGGCAGCACGACGATTTGCCAGCTGAATTTCACGAAACTAAATCCGTAGGAATGCTCCTTGCTGCTTAATACCTCGGTATCTGGAGTTAATTTAAGTTTGGACCGCGTTTAATAGTGTAAACGGAAGGAATTTCATCAACTCACTCGTGCCCTCTGTTTTTCTGGTTTGCTCTCTAGAAATTATATGAAATTTAACATTAAAACCGAAGTTGGAGGCTTTTATACTTGTGCCTGGACAGGGCCTCCGTGAAACGGAGCCAACGCGGAGGCCCTCCTTCCGTGGCACATTGCCATCGCGGAGGGGCTCTGCCCCGGCTCCTCCCGCTATGGTTCGACGAATCTCTTATCCGGTCTTTCCCCGGGCCTTTTCCTAGCATGTATGGCATTCAAAAACTCTTAACCAACATGCGAATAGGCCATCTACAT
>JACEIK010007349.1:0-47196 GCA_018107945.1 Datura stramonium
GTCTCATCCTTTTATTTTAAGTTATATGCCATATATATATACGGCCAGAACAGTGAGAGCATGAAGAAAACAAGTTAAAATCTTCTGTTTAAGCTACGAAATGCTGGTCGAATTCAAATTAACTTTGGGTATCGAAGTATAAGGCTGCAGGGAGCATTGCTACGGAGTTAGTTTCGCAAAATTCGCCCGGCAAATGGTAACTCCGCTGAGCTAAAATTGTTAGAATTTCTTTAAACTAGTGTCAATATGATCACAGGCTTAAAGTAAGTATTTCTCCCTTCTGGATTCTCGAGAAATTATGAGTTCTTGATCGTGTTCCGTCAAGTTGGAATATAGTTAATATTTCTACATAAAGTTATCATTTTCATCGAATTTAGTACTGAAATTAGCCTCATTCTTTCAATAATATGATTGCAGTTAAGAAGAGCAGTTTAATACAAGCTGAAACTTGCCAGTTAATCAGTAAGCGGTGAACGAGGTATGTTAAGGTAGTTTCCTTTGGCAAGTTTTTTTTCTTAGCATTATAACTCAGTTGAATCCCAGTAAGAATACCGAAAGCGTGTCTATTATGATTAGTTTTTTTATTAGTTGAGATCGGTATTCCACAATAGTTTGGGGATGGATTATGTGTGTATAGCCTCCGTGACAGACTCCAGGGTTATTAGCTGTGTCGACGCCCGCCAGGGGTGAGATAACATCTCTCTACGGAGCGGTATGCCATCCACTAGGGACGAATATGGGGTTCCAGATCCTCATATGCCGTGGTTGGCCTTATATACACCCCCGTCGAGCCTGGTGCCCGGGGTGTAGATATCAGGAGTCCACCGGACTCAGACACAGTTACAGTCAGGGGTCGTGTGGGCTCAATTATAGACCCAGGGGATTGGTAGGATGGCTATAGCTATTAGTTGACCAATGTGACCTCGGATGGGGGTATATAGACTGAGGTGTACTCACCAGGGTTTATGGGGGCCCCGGGTGGGTTATTCTGTGCTGGTTGTACCTTCTGGCTTATGGAGGCCAGATAAGGTTTATGTTTTCTTTAGTTATTGATAATTAGACGATGAGATTTTCTATTACTCATGTATGGTCTCTATCCCCTCATTTCAGTTACTTTCAGTTCTACTTCTTTATTTTAGTCATTTACAGTTATCACCTTACATATTTAGTATATATTATACTGACGCCCTTTCTAGGGCGCTGCATGACTTGCCTGCAGGTGCAGATATACGAGGAGCAGGTCCCTTGTAGCTTTCAGCCAGTGCCACCAGAGCAGTTAGCTCCTTTCTTCCGGAGTTTATAGACAGAAGGTTTTCTTCCTTTTTGGTTATACAGTTAACTGGTAGGTCGGGGCCCTGTCCCTACAATCATATTACTCCTAGAGGCCTGCAGATTGTTTCTATGCCCCTTTAGTTATCTTTTATGGCCGTGTGGGGCCCATATGTGTTTTAGTTTACATGTTGGCCGTGTGGGGAATTGTTCAGCTAATAAATTAGCGGCCTTGTTGGCCATAGTTTTGCTTAGCACTGGTCTTACCTTACAGTCATAACTAGACATCATGGTGGTCTTGTCGGCCCGCATAGGTTTCCCTGTTGTTGCCTGGTTCTAGTTATTTGTCTTCCTTACAGGTGGCTATAAGGCCTTGTCGGCCGGAGGTCTTATTTACAGCCGAGATATAGCCCGTTATTTTCTTGAATTGAGAAGTAAGGCTGCCCCAGAAGTTCTTACGCTCAATCAGCTTAGTCATTTCAGATCCTAGTAGGGTACTAGCTGCCAGTCATGCCTCCCAAGGTGGGGTGTTACATTTAGGACCCTAGAGCATAGGAATTATGAAAAGACCCTTACTTAAATCCAAGGATTTTGCTAACTGCCAGTCCCCACAAGGGACTGGACGACCCGTCCCCAGATGCCACGAATCTTGGCCATAAACTGTCAAGTCCACTGCCAAATTCCATTAGGGGACCCCATGAATCGTGGTGGCTGACCACGACTCATGGTCTCCACCCGTGATCCCCACTGCCTATGATTTCCTAGCCAAATCTCCAGTCCAAACCACGAGTGATTCCACGAGTCGTGTGGCCTGACCGCGACTCGTGGTCATATCTGTGGTGACCCCCTCCTCCCAGACCATACACTCCTCTTTCCTTGTCCAGGAGTCACCCTACGACTCGTAGTCCCACCTCACAGGTCACCTAATGACAGTTTTGTGATCTGGTGCAGAATTTTAATTTTTCTCTGTTTCAACTCTCGTGTCTAATCTTTGGGCTTCTAGGGTATAACAATATCTCCACTTTGGGAACATTCATCCTCGAATGTTGGAAAAGAAACAGAAAACCAGAGATGTGAAATTATCATATTCAAATACTGATTATTTAGACCGAAAACTAGCAGAATGACCACCTCCGATTCAAACTACACTGCTGAACTGAATTCACAAATCATACATACACCCACATACATAGAAGAAATTTGCGCACATGAACTGAACATGAAACTAAATAGAGTTTTAGGGAAAAACTGATACCTCAAGTTGGAACTGAGCCGGTAGAGAATAAATGTGGGTATTTAGCCATCATATCTTCTTCAGCTCCCACGTAGCTCCTTCAACATGCTGATTCCTCCATAACACTTTAACTGAAGCTACTTCCTTGTTCCTTAGCCTACAAACCTTTCGATCTAATATTTCCACCAAAACCTCCTCATAGCTAAGGTTGTCCTTCACCACAACATTGTCCATCGGGACAACTAGAACTGGATCACGCAAACACTTCTTTAAAAGGGATACGTGAAACACAAGATGCACAGAAGATAAATAAAAGGGAAAATCCAACTCGTGTGCCAAGTTATGAACCCGTCTAACAATCCGGTAGGGGCCAATATAACGAGGGATAAGTTTCCCTTTCTTTCAAAACCGTATCACCCCCTTCATTGGAGATACCTTCATAAACACCCAGTCATGGACTTCAAATTCTAATTCTCTTCTTCTCACATTCGCATAGGACGTTTGACGATGCTGGGAAGTTTTCATCATGTCTCTTATAAACTAAACCTTCTCCATTGCCTCATGAACCGAATCCGGCTCTATCATTGCTGCCTAACCAACCTCAAATCATCCGATGGGCGTCCTACACCTATGTCCGTAGAGAGCCTCAAATGGCTATATCTGAATACTAGCGTGATAGCTATTATTGTATGAAAACTCAATCAAGGGCGAATGATCACCCCAACCTTCTCCGAAGTCAATCACGCATGCCCTCAACATGTCCTCAAGGGTCTGTATTGTCCGCTCCTCTTGACTATCCTTTTGCGAGTGAAATGATGTACTGAGTTTCACCTGAGTACCAAGCCCTTTTTGGAATGACCTCCAAAACTGAGAGGTAAATTGACTACCTCGATCTGTAATGATAGATAAGGGCACCCCATGCAATCGGACCAACTCCCAGATATACAGTTTTGCATAATCCTCCACTAGATTTGTAGTTTTTACTAGTAAAAAATGCGTAGCCTTGGTCAACCTATATATCACAACTCAAATAGAATCATAGTGTCAACGAGTATGAGGTAGACCTGTTATCAAATCCATGTTAATCACTTCTCACATTCAAGTGGGAATGCTAATATCCTAAAGTACTTCTCCCGGCCTTTGATGCTTAACCTTTACTTGCTGATAGTTCGGGCACTTGGCTATGAATTCTGCAACATCTTTCTTCATGCCATTCCACTAGTAAATCTACCTTAAATCACGATACATCTTAGTGGCACCCGGATGGATAGAATACCTCGATCCATGTGTCTCGTGCAACATACTACTCCTTAAATCATTGACATCTAAAACACATAGGCGACCCTAGTACTGAAGCACACCATCTCCCTCTTGGGAGAAGACCTCCACCTTCTGACTTTGAACAACTTCTTTTAGCTTTACCAAAATCAGGTCCTCATCTTGTCTAGCTTTCACATCAGCCACCAAGGACGATTTTTATCCGTTCTGCACAAGAACACTGCCATCGGTCGAGTCGACCAACCTAACTCCCAACCTTGCAAGTCGAAGGACATCCTTCACCAGCTCCTTTTTCCCCTCATCCACCTCGGACAGACTCTCCATAGATAGCCTACTAAGTTCATCCGCCACCACATTAGCCTTACCCCGATGGTAAAGGACACTCATATCGTAGTCCTTGAGTAGCTCCAACCACCTCCTTTGCCGAAGATTGAGATAGTTTTGCATGAACACATATTGTAAGCTCTTTTGGTCCGTAAATACATCCATGTAGACCACATACAAATAGTGTCACCACATCTTCAATGAAAACACCACCTCGACTAATTCAAGATCATGGGTCGGGTAATTCTACTCATGGACTTTCAATTGTCTAGAGGCATATGCTATAACTTTCCCATGTTGTATCAACACACATCCACGTCCTATCCTTGAAGAATCACAATAAACTACAAACCCATGATACCCTCGAGTAGGGTTAACTTAGGTGCAAAAGTGAGTCGGAGTCTTAACCTCTTGGAAGCTCTTCTCTGACACTCCAACCATTGGAATTCACCTTTTACGAATCAACGTGGTCAAAGGTGCTATGATGGATGAAAACCCCTCAACAAACCTCAGATAGTAGCCGACTAAGCCCAAGAAACTTCGAATAGCGAAGGATTCGGTTTGGGCCAATTATTCACCACTTCGATTTTCTAAGAATCTACTTTTATGCCCTCACTAGATACCACATGGCCCAAAATGCTACGAGTTCAACCAAAACTCGCACTTCTGGAATATATGGAATATAATTGACGTCCTTGAGTCTAGAGCACTACTCTAAAATGAGCGGCATGCTCTCTTCGCTCAGTATATAAGGATGTCATCAATAAGGAACACGATCATGAACATGTCCAGATATTGCTTGAACACCCTATCCATCGGGTCCATAGAAAGCTACGAGCATTCGTTTGTCCAAAAAACATAAATACAAACTCATATAGCCCTACCATGTTTTGTGAGGTTGTCTTCGGGATATCCAATCTCCCAGAACTCTAGCGATGATTCCCGAACATGAGATCTATCTTTGAGAAACACTGGCACCCTAGAGTTTGTTAATAAAATCATCAATCACGGGTAGAGGATAAATATTCTTAACGGTGACTTTGTCCAACTGCGATAATTAATACATATACGAAGAAACCATCCCTTCTTTCGGACAAAGCTGGTGCACCCATGGGAGACTTTTGATCTAATGAAACCCTTAACCAACAAATCCTTTAACTTCTCTTTCAACTCTTTTAGCTCGGTTGGAGCCATCATGTAAGGGAGGAATATATATAAATTTGCATGTCGGATGGTCAATACCAAAATCGATCTCTCGCTCGGGGAGGAACACCTGGAAAATCATCGGGAAAGACTTTTGGATACTAACGTACTACTAGAAGCCAGGCGGATAGTCGGGGTCTCATACTAAACTTCCTTAACTCTAACTAGATGATACATGCAGCCCTTAAAAATCATCTTCACGACCTTAAGGTAGGAAATGAAAAGACTTCGAGCACAATGGACTACCCTTCCATTCTAAGGCCCAGCTCACCTAGAAACAATCTCTAAGCATGTGTTCGGGCTGCCCACTCACGAAATAAGCACACTGAACACATAAGCAGCAGCTTGTGCCCCAGGCCATTTGTTACAGGCGGGATGCTAGAATGCACGGGTCTCTTGCTCGACCCCTCGAGGCTTGATTCTTGCCCTCTCTGATCATGTCTAGGCCTAGATGTCTGCTCAATCTTTGAAGATCTTGGGGTGATGATCTCTTGTTGATGCGCTATCGGTGCCCACCACCGGACCTCTGTGAAAAGAATTTGTGGTCCTTGGTCCTTGCCCTCTTTGCCTCACTCTCTCGAATGCTGCTTTGCCTCCATTTGTTGGGTGTACAACACTATCAGTGGGAAATCCATATCTTGATGGAGCATGGCGGTCACCAATCCTTGTCAAACCAGCTCGCTACTCCATAGAAGAATCTACTCACCCGCATCCTACGATAAACTACCAACTACGGGGCATATTTCGATAGGCGAGTGAACTAAAGGGCATACTCTTGTACGGTTGTTCTCCCTTGCTTCAAATGCATGAAGTCGATTGTCTTGATTCCTCGTCTCTCGAGGGTGCCGTCCTAGAAATACAACATGGAACTCTTCCCAAGTGACTGACACCTCCTGCAACCCTTTTATCCTTCCATTGGTGAAACCCAGATATGCACGACCCTTTAGCGATAAGAGAGGCCAACTTGGCGCACTTTCGGCCCATTCTCTCATAACTTTGGTGATCTTGACAATCTCTTCTATGAACTCGTGTGGGACCTCATCTACCTTGGACTAAGGAACTGCGGTGGGTTCAACCTAGAAAGTCTAGCGTTGCCATTTGTGGAATATGCGTAATGGTTTGTCGATTGACCTGAGAAGCAGGTCAAGGCCTAAGCATGCGAATAGACGCACGGAACTTAGCATGGGCTGACGGGCTTAGGTGCTGGGGCTCCTGACTAGTGGGGCTGCTAATGCCCTTAACCATTGCCATCCTCATGGCCTTTCACCTTCTCCATTCCTCCTTATATTCATTCTTCAAAGACCATGATTCTTCAATCGCAAATAGAACAAATTAGAATGGTAGAAAGACTTTTCATCGTAAGAACATATATCTGAAAAGGGGCTTTCCACTAACGTCTCTGTATCTTGGTCGTCACTTAAGTGTGGCTCTCTTCACACCCATGAATATGCTACTAACGCAGCTTTTAGACACCACTGGAACATCCAAACCTATGGCTGACACAAAGTTTGCCATACTGAAATCAGAACATGATGGGATCTGTTTTGGACAAAGAACCCTAAGAACTGAGTCTTGCCGGCATGGCCTTTCTGTTGGAAGTCAAAGAACAGGAGATAATCAGCGGTACAATCATAGAGGAATTCTAACTAGGATATAACATTAGAATATGAAATCGGGCGGGCCATACATATGTTTAATGGCACCTAACGGGGCGAATTGATGGGACAAGACCCCAACTAACTCCAAAAGCTCATTTGAAATACATAAAGAAAAGCTGAATAGTCAAGTCCTTCGTAGATGAGGACTCACCAACAAAGCAAACATTTACTTCGACTAGGCGAGTAAGAGCGGGGCTAAAGCTAATAAACGGGTCTGTATCATGAAACTATACAACATAGTAAGTATGCGGTCGATACGTGGAATATCACAAGTATGCAAGGTTAGTAAAGCTTTAAAGTTAGTAAAATCATTTAAGAGCAATGCACTAATTAAACATAAACATCTGTAAAGCGAGATTAGGGCTTGCATGCATTCTTTTAAAATCATGATATCTTCATTACATGTCATAACATAACTTCATAACATCATAACTAAATCGATTGACTCAAAGAAACGAATCGGCATTTTATAAGTAAAAGGCGAACATTGAGTCAAACCTGCTTTAGAATGTGTGCATTTACATAAATCTCTTAAGTAATAAGTATTCATATTTGAAATCCTTGAGGAACAATGGGGAAATTCTTCTTTTAACAGACATACCATGATAGAGCTCCGATGGTCGACTATTACACTCAAGTGGGAAGAGGCGTCAAAAAACCTTTCGAGGCTAAGGATGCTACCGTGATATCAATATCAAGGTGCGGGGCCCATTGGAAAAGGGAAGCTCACAAGGGGAGTCCCCAATCATATAATAGTATAAACCTAGATTGGTGCGTAGTTACGAGGCATAGGGTGATCGACCCATAGCCTACTCGTTGCTAGAATGCCTCCCAAAAACATGCATATGCTCTACATCATTTATAACGAAGCTCAACATCATCTTGGTGACTCAATAGATAAATACATCTCAAATATGAAATCTTGCATATAAAGAAGCTTCTAGTTCAAAACATACCACAAGATGAAAGCATAATAGGGAGCCTTTTCTCCAAAACCATACGGTAAGCTATGCATAGGAAAACGTAACTCAAAACATACCAAAAGCTAAGAATATAAATTTGGGATTATTCTCTCCAAAACAATGGGGTAAGCATAATTCGGGAAAATCATCATTTCATACTTAACCTATGGGAATTGCCGAAAGCTTTGTCATACTTAGAAATACTCAATTCTCATCAAAAACATAATTGTAAATATGCGTATCTTCAAATCATGTTTTTCATCATAATATCTCATCATTATCACATGTACACCACAAATCTCACTTTTCATGAACATCTCATCAATGGGCCCCAAATTCATAAGACTAGAAACACAATTTTCAATTGAAATCATTATAAAAATTGCCCATGCTTCATAATTCGATAATAAAATCATAATCAACTCATACCAATTTGTAGAAATAGATAATTCATGCATTTGGGTAAAGGCCCCATAGATAAATCATGGAATTCATACCTTTTAGAGGGATTGGGCATGAGTGTGGAAGAGCTCCACTCATTCCTCACCCTATATACACGTTGGGTGGATCTTACTCTCCCTTGAATGCCCAAGAGCAAATTGAAGGAGCTGAATCACCTTGGATCACCTCTCTGTCCTCGCTATTCTTCTACATGGATGAATTAAGACTTCCAGGATAGTTTCCCCCTCTTAAAAACCACATTTCATAGTTAAAAATGACATAGTTTAGGACCCTAGAGGCGAAATTATGAAAAGAACCTTACTTAAATCGAAGTTTGCTAACTACCGGTCCTCCACGAGGATTGGACGGCCGTCCCAGATGCCATGACTCATCACCACAAACCATCAAGTCCACTTTGCTAAATTCCATTAGGGGACCAAGCGAGGGCCCCATGAATCGTGAGTGGGCGACCACGACTACGTGGTCTCCACTGTGATCCCCACTACCCATAGTTTCCTAGCCAAAACTCCAGTCCAGACCATAGGTGACTCCACAGTGGCGGGCACGACCATGACTCGTGGTCATGCCCGTGGTGACCTCCAGAGACTACAATCCTGTTTTCCTTTTACCATGAGTCACCCCACAACTCATGGTCCCTCCTCCACCCCGGGTTACCTAACGACCCATTTTGTGATCGGGTGCGAGAATTTTTAGTTTTCTTCGTTTCAGCTCTCGAGGTCGATCTTTGGGCTTGGGTGCATAGATCGGACTCGAGGTTGAATGAAGAAAATTAGATTTCTACACCCGGGTCATAGGGTAAGTCATCTAGTGACCCGCTTGATGCACCACAGTCGTTAAGTGACCCATGAGGAGGAAGACTTGATGGAATTTTGAGATTTGAGGGTGACCATGGGTGTGACCACGAGTCATGGTATTTCTCATTCATTGTGTTAGCCGCGGTCAAGAGTTGATTGAAGGTAGAAAAAGTTGGGCAGTGTTGGTCATGACTTGATACCACGAGTCGTTGGGAACACCATGGGTGTGGTGTCCCCTCGTGGTGACCAATGATTAGGAATTTCCAATTTTGGCAACGAGAGATGACCACGAGTCATGGTTAGTGATGGCCAGGTCGTCGATTACCTTGTTGGGGCGGAGTGATTTTGTTAATTTATTAAGGGTTTTCCATAATTCCTATGTTCCTAAGACTTATACTACGACATTTTAAAGCGCATAAAAGTGCGTTTTAAGAGGAAATAAGTTCATTCCCAATCTATTCTCTTCCGTGCATACCCAAGTCGGGGCTCTAGGTAGTCAACTTAGATTCATCCAAGTTCTTCCCAAAATTTTCATTGGGCATTCAAGAGGGTTGAATAATCATATTCCTCCATGTATGTAGTATTATGAATTGGTGTATTCATCACTCCATGCCCAATCCCTCTTCAATTTTATGAAAATTCTAGAGAGTATGATTCTGGGGTTTTAACCCAAATATGTGAATTCTCTAGAGAGTAGTCATGGGGATGATCTATAGATGTTTGTAATGTTGAATTATGATTCATAGGCTTTATAGTTGCAATGTTTTCAGTACAAATTATGTTTTCATGTTTTACAAATTATAATGTCCGTCCATGGAAATTCATTAAAGTTGAGATTTATGAAGATAGATGTATATGATAATAGAATGATTTCGAATTTACCCATGTCCATGTTCATTTTCGAATGATCAGAGTCTATGTAAGCATGATTAAGTATTGCGCAACTCCATATGATCACGTATGTTTCATGATTTATCTAAATTTTATGTTATGAGCTTACCACATGATTTTGGAGTCTAAGCTCCCTTATTTTCGGCTTGGCCATTATGGTTTGAGCTAAATCTCCTCATGTATGATTTCGAATTATGCATGTATGTTATGATTTGATTAACCTATGCCTCGGGGAGTAGTGTCCAATGTAGGTATGTTCAAATTATTCGGGACCTCCCTTGTGAGCTTCCCCTGCCCCCAAGGGGCCTTGAAGTCTATATCAATACCATGGTAGCATCCTTGCTTGAAGGCATTGGAAAGCTCTTGCCCACTTGAGTGTAATAGTTTGGACCATGTAAGCTCTATCGTGGTAATGTCGGTTAAAATATGAGTCTCCCATTTGTTCCTCATGATATCGAGTATGCATGTTAAAAATAGTCATGATATCATATTTTAGGTTTTGACTCAATGTTCAGTTTTATTTATGAATAATCGGTTTACCTTTGGGTCAATTCATTCGGTTATGATACTCGGTTATGTATGAATCATTTTAGATAATAGCGTGCTAGCCCTACTTCCAGAATCTTATGATGAAATGTTTTATATTATGCACGATCACTTCTTTTCTTACTTATCGATTTTACTTACCTTTCATACTTGGTATATTCCTCGTACGGACCACATACTCTATGATATATCATTTCATGATACAAGCTCGAATTTTCGGAGCTCATTACCGCCATTGCTTGAGACTCTCAAAATTAGCATCTCTAGTGTCGGTTGGTGAGTCGCATCTTCCAAGGACCTTTATCGGTTGTATTTTTAGTATTTTACAGTTTCGAGACTCTAGTGAGTTAATTGCGGTTTTGTCCCATCAAATCATCGAGTAGTAGAGGCTTTTTAGATTATAGCATGTCATTTAGTTTCAGCTTTGTTTATATATTCAAATGTGATGCTATTTTGAGACTTCCACGATGTTGTATAAGTTAGATTTCCGCTTGATTGTGTTGAGTTTAGATGTCATGTTCATTCCATGGGTTGACTTGGAGCAGGTGTTCTTTCTCTCGTGTCACCGATCCGAGGCATATGTTGGTCGTGACAAATATCACACCCCCACCTTGGGAGGCATGGATGGCACCTAGTGCTATGCGGGATCACGAATTTACCTAACTAGGCTTATGCACCTCTGGTGCACGCCTTCTCTTCAAATTAAGAAAATAATGAGTTGTATCTCCGCGTAAACACAACCCCGTGGAAGCCAGTGACGTATAGCTACATAAAAGAAAAGCGACTAACCAACCATAAGCAATACCAAGGGATCCTATACGGGCTAAAAAGACCACCATGCTATAATTGAAACAAGAAATAAAAACTATATATAGCCGACAGGCTGCTAACTATGACTACCTAAGCCCCACACGGCCATCACCTGAAAAGGAAAACATACATACACCCCACCTGACCAACAAAAAAATTATCTTTTGGAAATATGTAGCACACCAAGCCTCTAGAGTGGAATAATGATCTGGACAAGGCCCGACCTACCTATAAACTATGCAACAAGAACAAAATCTTCTAACTAAAAACTCCCGAGGCAAAAGGAGTTGATCAGACTACTAACTTTCGATTGATGACTGGGAGGTCTGAGCCTGCGTCCTAACCGTTCACGCAGCTTAAATGTCTGACGCCCCAAAGACGAGGGCGTCAATATAATATGCTTTTAAATATGTAAGGCGGTAAATGAAAATGACTAAATAATAGTGATACTTGAAGCTGAAACACTTCAATAGGAGGGATAAAGAGTTAACTTGATATAACCTTATAACTTTGCTATATAACTAGCAATAAATAATGCAAACAAGAAGCTTACCCATCCTATAAGCTTGGAAGGTATAACAGCCTGAGAATAATAATAACACCTTTCGGGGCCCCATAAGCTACGGAGAGTTTACTTCAATCTATATACCCTAATTAGGTAAGAATTAGTCAACAGTGCTATAGAAACCCTAGGTCCCCTAGGTGCGCAGTTGAGCCCGCTTGGCTCTCGATGCATGGGCGTATGCCGAGTCAGGTGGACTCACGATAACTTCACCACAGGAACCAGGCTCGACGAAAGTCGATGATGCGGAATCGACATTAAAATAATAGTCCGGCCATGGAATGAACTGTAGTATGTCCCTTGGGCTTCTTCATCGTCCCTAATGATGGCATATCACTCCTTGGAGCAACGTCATATAGCCTCCTGGCGTAGACACAGCTAACCACGGGTTTGTCATGAAAGGCTATTCGGGGTAGGGTCAATCCCAATCTGAGCAGGAAACACTAATATCGGACTAATAACAATAGCTAACCACAATAATCATGTTTCTAGAATTCTTAAAGTCTAGGTCATATTATGACATGATAGGAACAACTTGTCGAATGGATTTTCCTTAGCATACCTCGAGTGTTGATTTCTAATTTAGCTGGCGAGGTTTAACACCAAGCTATGAGTTCTTTCCAGCTGTAACCTCTATCAGCGAGAACTAGAATTAATTTTAATAATAAACTCAGAAAATATCGGTAACTTTACGATATGGGATAAACAATAATAAAACTTTGAATAACTCGGTAGAAAATCATAATTTTTGAGAGTTCAAAAGGGATAAATGCTTACCTAATGTTTGTGACCGAGTAGGAATCAATTTGGAGTAATTCTAATAACATATACTTGGAGGAGTTCCAGTTTTTCGAGTGAATTTTTGAGAAATAACTCCGTGAATGCGCTAAAGTAGACGTAAGCTTCGTTAGCCAAAGTTAATTTTAGATTGGACGGTATTTGGTAGTGTAATCGAATGAAAAACTATTGAAATTTGCGAGATTTTCTATCTATGGTCGTGGGATCTTTTAGGAAATGATTTAAATGAGAGAGGTAAGTATTTATATACTTATGGGTGGTGGGCACAGTGCGCCCCGCCTTTGTCCAGTGCCTGTAGGCTAGCGTCGCGATGGACCCTCACGGCTAGCCTCGATTGACCCGCTTGGATTTTCCCTACGCGTCAAGCTCTTCTTGTCGTCACTAATTCATGCGCACGTACCACTATCAATTAACCTATTTAATGGGTTTAACATCCTCCCCCCTTCCAGACATTCGTCCCACGAATATCATCCTCGAGCTTAAGGAGTTAACTCTCTTAACTAATGATTTAGTAAAATTCTTGTAGAGTCTCCTACGTATTATGGACTATTCGAAAAACTGAAACATAAAAAAGTCCAACATACGCACACGCGGGACACTATAAGAGTTGTTTCATCACAAAAAGTAGCCATCTAAATAGTGTTGATAATCATAAACAATAAAGTAACAGTCGAATAATAACATCACCTTAATTGTATAATGCGGAATCAATCACCGGAATAAGTGATATTTAGACCTCATGTCATCCTCGACTTCCCGGGTCATTTCTTCCTTATTTGTATTCCACCACAATACCTTGAGCTACGTCTTTAGTTTTCAACCTACGAACCTACCGAGCTAGTATGGCCCTTTGTAACCTCTTCACGAGCTAACTCCTCGGTAACACAGAAAGTCCTCAACCCCAGGAAAATTTGGGACGAATCTCCTATGCATACGCAACATCGACACGTGAAAGGCGGTTGGGCTGATTCTAGCTCAGGAGGCATTTAAGCTCATATGCCACTTTGCCTATTCTTTGGAGGATCCAGGTAAAGACCAATAAATCTAGGGCTAAGCTTGCCCTTCTTAATGAACCTCATCACGCCCTTCATGGGCGAAACCTTGAGAAATACCCAATCATCAACTTCAAATTCCAAGTCTCTGGCAGTGTATCGAATAAGACTTCCTAGCGACTCTGGGATATTAACAAGTGCTCTCGATGAGTTTCACTTTCTCTTGAAGAGCTGGTGAATCATATCGGGGTCTACTAACTCTTACTCCCCTACCTCGAACCATCGATAGGGGATCTTCATTTCTCACCCATACAAGGCCTCTCAAGGCATCATCAAAATTGCAGGTGATAAGCATTGTGTATGAAAATTCAATGAGGGTAAATACTCTTCCCAACTTCCCTCCAAAATCTAGCACACACGCCTATAACATATCTTTAAGCCCATCACGGAATTGTGCGTTACGGCCAGATACATGCGAGAAGTAGATTGTTGTACTCAGTTAACACTGCGTCCCAGTCCTTTACAAGAAAAAAGGCCTTAAAATTAGTTGTGGCTTCGCTTCCCCTCTCTTAGAAATAATAGAGGCGGGGACGCCATGCGATCGAACTATCTCTTTAATATGAGTTCAATAAAGTCCTCGGTGGGAAGGTAGTCTGACAAGGTAAGAAATGAGCCTTTTGTTAATTTGTCGATAATGACCCAAATAGAATCGAATCTATGCGTAGTACGAGTGAATCCTATCCCACAAAGTCCATGTTGATCGTTTCCCATTTCCACATAAGCTTATTTGCTATATCCGGGTTAGTCATAGGGTTTTACGATGTTCGGCCTTTACCTGTGACAAACATTGTGCTACAAATTTTGCTACACCCTTTTTCATTCGGCCACCGTATATTACTTTTATGTCATGATAAATCTTTCTTGAACACAGAGCGAGAGAATAATAGGAATAATGTACCTCTGCCATGATGCAGGCAAGCTCACCTACCATATACAGACGCGAGAGGCGACCCCTAAATAACAAGACCCCATCTTACATCAATTCGAATCGCTAACTCGTCTTGTTGAACACTTATCTCTTATACATTACCAGGTTAGGATCTTCATACTACCGCTCTTTCACCTCGACAACCGGGGATGATATTAGGTATTTTTTAATCATAACCCCCATTATCCTCTGAGTATACTATTCAGACGGTTAAGTTGGCTAACTGGTGCAGCTCTGGAGCCATTTCCCACTTTTTTGGCCTCAAATGTGCCAAGCTTCCCATAGATTTGCGATTAAGTGCATACGCTGCAATATTGTCTTTCCACGTTAGCCATTCGGCGGTTCTAACCAATGACGGCGCGGTAAATTCAATTCCTTCGTGTGAAGATGTCTTGGAGGCTCTTATGATCGGTAAAATTTCCACGGTGCCCCATACGGGTAATGTCTCTAGATTTTCAAGGCGTGAAATACTACGGCTAACTCAGTCGTTAGTGGGACAATTCTTTCATGCTTCCAAGGCTGCCACGAGCATAAGCAATTACCTCGTGCTACATAAGGATACATCTAACAGCGCTGAAGTGTCACAATATACAACACTTAACCCACTAAGCCTTCTAGCAAATCTAACACTAGTGCAGACGTTAATCGGTGCTGACTCACAGCTCGCTTGTAGGCCTCGGTCAGAAATTTGTCTGCTACATTAAATATAGTCAAAGGGCGACGGGGTAGAAAATCCTTCCAGAAACCTCTAGTAATACCCGAATAATCCCAAGAAGCTGTGAACTT
Source organism: Datura stramonium (assembly GCA_018107945.1). NCBI lineage: Eukaryota > Viridiplantae > Streptophyta > Magnoliopsida > Solanales > Solanaceae > Datura > Datura stramonium. Next base: position 15,558 of record JACEIK010007349.1, read on the forward strand.
CTCTTTGGGTTGTAGGTCTAGGCCATGTCTTTTTCACAGCCTCAATTTTACGCGAATCCTTTGAATACGAGTACTTCTGATACAATATGGCCCGGGAAGGCCGCGCAAATTCAACTTGAGAACTCACATTTAGAAAATTTTGCATACAATTGATGATCTTTGAGTCACAAATTGCGTCATGGATGATTTTGGTGTTCTACTTCTGAATTGGAGTACACACAGGATGTCATCGATAAATATAACAAACGAGTCATACGGCTGAAGAAAATTTGGTGTTCATGAGATCCATGAACAGCTTTGCTAGGGCATTTGTCAACTCGAAGGACATAATTAGGGGGTAAAATGACCATCCACACAGTCTGAAAAGCTATATTTGGGATATCCTTCTCCCTAACTTAGGTACTGGTGATACCTGAACTTAAGTCGATCTTGGAGAAATCTTTTGCCTTGTAACTGATCAAACAAGTCATCTAGCTCACGGAGACGGGTTTTTATTCTAAGTGGTAACTTTATTTAACTGTCGGTAGCCTATGTACATGCGGAGAGAGCCATCTTTCTTTCTCACAAACAGCTGATTTACTTAAGTAACATACTCGGCTTTGATGAAGCCCTTATCTAACATATCTTTCAACTATTCCTTGATTCTCTCAATTCATCTGGAGCCATTCGGTCTGACGGTATGGATATAGGCGAGTATATGGTAACAAGTTGATAATAGATAATCCGTTAAAGGGAATACTAGGATGTTCATCTGGAAACACATCAAATTCATTAACCACTAGAATGGACTGAAGTGTCGGGGATTCTGCTAGGATATCCTGAACCCTAACAATATGATATATACAACATTTTTCTATCGAGTTTTCGCTAGGGTGGGATATGAACCTACCCTTTGGCATAGTTTGCACTGCCTTCCACTCACACACTACCACCTGTAAGTGGAATCGAACTATCTTAGTCCAAACCAATCGTTTACATAACAGTGCTAGCAGTCCATATAATTGCATCAAAGTCGATCATTTCTAGCTTCACTAAATCTTCTAAAGTATGGCGATTGAAACGACCTACTGTACACCCCGGTAGATCCTTTTAGCTATAATAGAATCACCGATGGGCGTAGATCTTGAAAAGGGTTTTGAGCAATTCGGCATTATACCAAACTTCTAGGCCACTAATGGGGTAACATAGGATAAATTGGAACCTAGGTTTATCAAAACATAAACTAGGTGAGAAAACATCTAACATACCTGTCACCACATCCGACAATGACTGGACTCACAATAAGCGGTAAATAATAGGTGCAATATGGACCAATGCACAGAACCGATGCCCCTTACTTGCCTCGGCCCACATAGTGTGAGGGCTGCAGCCACGGCGGAAGGTCTTTGGGGCTTGTGACCTAGAGATCTATCTGTCGGTCGATCACCACGACCTTTGGACAATCCATTATCATGTGCCATTTTTCCACAAGTGTAACAAAGCGATGAGACAATACTTGCATGTCCACGAGATTATGTTTACTACAAATAGCACAATGTGGCACGGTAGGCCAACTACGATTCGACCCCCCTCTGGCACATTGGGGCGATGCCCATGAGCTCTCACCGAGGCCCTAGCACTTCCGGTGGTGATCTACCACTCTTGCTAGTCTTTGTAAAGGTGGGGGTGCAGGTGGCCTACCTAATATTCGTGCATGTCGTTGGAGTGCAGGCTGTGCTTGCTTTGCTCTTGATTTGCCCTTTCTATCTCCCATTGTCATTTTGCCTAATCCCTTATTACTCGTCTTAGCTTTGAATATGGGCGATATCTATTTCCTCCCACAAAGTAGCCATAACACAAGTTTCCACATAATCTAGAAGCATACCCATAATAAGCGTGCACTACATTTGGCATAGTGCCTAGAAAAGATGGTACATACGGCCAAGGAATCAAAACTCATAGCATATTCCCAGAGACACTCATCGAACCCTACTCGGTGCAAAAACCAACCCGGGCCATTCGAATTTCCCACGGCATGTAGTGATCCGGGAAGGCCTCTAAGCCCGGGCCAAGTCGGAGGAGCATCTTTGCCTCGGGACCTCTCCCGGCTCTCGTACCATAACACTTCTATGTGTGTAGCCATAATACCCATTAACACAGGCACCGCGGGTGTAGCAAGCATCACCCTAAAAATCACTTGCAAGCTGGTCTAGGGAAGTCACAGTGCACCAGCGTCCGTCCTTCAAAGCTACTTGGGACTAAAGGAAAGGAACTCCCGAACCTTGAAATCCTAGGTCCTCCCGAAGACTCGTGACCACTAGGACCATGGGCGGGCTCGAGCGACCATCATCCTAAGCTTAACATATAGACAACGCTCCTAACCTCTCCTAATCGATGGTATAGGTATAAAAGTTGATAGTAGTGGTGCCGACATTTCCGCGACCCTTGAAGAGTAATGGCATGGCGGAGGCGCAAGGACAGAGATGAAGTCTCCCTATTGCCCTCGGATCGGGCGCTCACGACGGGGCACCACCTTTAGTGCCCCTCACATTGTAGCATCTAATTTCTAGTCGGTTGTAGTCTATCGTGTGTCCGACATTTCTGCAGTAGATAGCGGCGTAAAGGTACTTAGCTTGGGGACTCAACCCTATACGGCATATCTCTAGGCATGGCCGAAGAACAAAGAAGGGTAACCACACTATTATGCCCACTACGGCTTCCTGCTGTATGGAATGTAGATTTACTGCAACGCTATAGATAAGACTCTACCGAATCGACTTGCAGACTCCCTAGGATCGGCCTGCTACGATACTAAGTTTTCCGCCCCACCTTGGGAGGCATGGCTTGCACCTAGTTCCATCTTGGGATCGGCCACGACTGGCCCGGGTTTATGAACCTGCAGTACACGCCTACTCTGAATCGAAAACCTGAGCTATATCTCGGCTATAAACACGAGGCCCGGCCGGCTGAACATATCGCATGGCTGCCTATAAAGAAAATAGCTAACCACCCAAAGCGGTACCAATGGATCCTATGCGTGGTACGACAATACCACCATTCTTTATAGATACCTCATAACGGAAAGAAGCAACAAAAACTACACTATAGCAAGCCAAGGCTACTAATGAATAGCTACACTAGGCCATACATGACCATCAAGCAAAGGAAAACATACATAGGCCCAACATGGCCAACAACAAAACTAATATTGGAAATTTTTAGCCTACAAGCCTCTAAGAGTGGAATAATGGTCGGGACAAGGCTTCTAACTAACAACTTCGAGCAAAGAGAATGTCCAGGCTGGCGACTCTATTTATTACTAGGGAGGTCACGAGCTGGCGTCTACTTAGTACTTGCCGAGGCAAGTAATGCAACACCCCAAAGATGGGTGTCGGTATAATATGTACAAAATATGTAAGGCGTAAATGAAAATGACAAAATATCTTGATAATGGCGAACTTGAGTTCAACGGGAGGGATGAGTTAACTCGATATAACAGTCTATAACCTTCTATACAACTAACAATAAATAAAACAAACAAGAAGCTTACACGAGACCCCATAAGCCCGAAGATTTGCTTGACCTAAAATAACCCCACCAGAGCCCCATGGGAGTCTTGGCGAGTTAACTTGAATCTATATACCCTAATCGGAGTCAAAATGAGTCAATAGGTAACTATAGCCAACCACAGCTCTCTGGGTCTGCAGCGAGTCAACTCTGGCCTCGATGCTGCCGGTTGTTGATGCAGTGGACTCGATAAGCGCACCTGGGCACCGAGGCTAGAGTGAGGCCCAGTGATGCACGTCGCATAAAATAATAGTCCATCCATGGAATGGACGGTAATATCGCCCTTGGGCCTCTGCATCATCCCTTGGGATAGCATATCGCTCCTTGGAGCAACGTCATATAGCCTTGTAGGCGTCGACACGGCTAGTAACCTTTGGGGTTGTTCATGGAAAGACATGAGCAAGGTCAATCCCAATCTTAACAGAAACACTAATCTCGAATAATAATAGTAGCTAACCTTACTAATCATGCTTACGAAAGTGTTTTTCATGATAGTTTAGGTCATATTACGACATGGCCAAGGAACAACTTGCCAAATGGATTTGCCTTAACATTCCTCAAATGTTGATTTCTGATTTAACTAGCAAGGTTTAACTTGTAAACTTCAGTTCCTTCCAACTATAACACTCTATCTTTGAAGAATAGAACTAATTTCAATACTAAACTACGGCAAATATCATTAACTTTGGAAGTAATAAATTTAACTATAATCCAAACTTGAATAACTTGAGTGAAAATCTATAATTTCTCAACGGTTCAAAGGGAGAAATGCTTACCTAATCTGTGAGCAGGTAGGAATCCAATTTGGAGATATCGACAACTTTTACTTGGCGGAGTCCGGTTTAGAGCAAAAGTTTGGAAATAACTCCACGGTAGTGCTTTCCATAGGCCTAAAACCTCGCTACACGAAGATAATTTGAGATTGGAGGGCGTTTGGTAGTGTAATCGAACAAAAAACAATTGAAATTTGCGAGCTTTTCTATCTCTAGTCATAGGATCATTTGAGAAAGCGATTTAAATGAGAGAACAAAGTATTTATATACTTAGAGCGGTGACGAGGGCGCCAGCGTACCCAAGCGCCAAGGCGCGCCTTGCGTCGCGCCACATCGTGCACGGTAAGCACAGTGCGCCCGGCGGCAGATTCCTTCCAGGCGCACGTCGTGGCGGCTTCGCGGTCTAGCGCGGCCAACCCTATTTACAAGGCTTTCCCCCATGCGTCAAGCTCTTCTTATTCATCACACATCCACACATATGCCCTCACCGACCACTAATATTTTTATGGGGTGTAACAATAAACTTGGTATCAGAACCTTAGGTTTTGAAGTGTTCAAGGGTGTCTAAAGGCCGCGTTAAGTAGAGTCTTTCATTGGTGTGAAGTGCGCCACAATTATGAAGAAGAAGCTATGAAACGTTTTATGAATTTTTCCCTTCATTCATGATCTAAGTCGTGTGATGAAATGTCTCTATCCTTCTAACTCATGCTATGCGTGTTTGCGAGATCATGCCTCCTCATCGTGTTAATGGAAGAAAGAATGCAAATGGGAATGGCCATAGGATAGCAATGCGGTTGGGCACTAACAAAAACCACAGCCAGTGAGGATCATGTGCAGGCGAGATTTCCCATGCGAGGTTTAGGGAAGCACTTACCCAGTGTTAGCTCGAACCTTGACCACCCAAGTCAACCAATAAGCGATAGCATGCCCTCAGAATAGGAATGTGGCAGCAACAAGAGTCGAGATATTTTCGAGGATGAAATCTCGGAGTTCCTTGGGTCGAATGTGGACAAGGATCCACATGAGTTTATTGATGAGGTTACAGGTCACCCATATCATGGGGGCGATTGTAAGGAGCGTGCCGATCTATCCTCATATCGGTTGAAGAGTTTCTCACATTTTGTTTAGCGGTGGAAAGATAGCAGGATAGTTGAGAGGCCCCATTGGTTGGGAGGAGTTCCATACCGCATTTGGATCGATTCTTCACTCATGAGATGAGGAGGTCGCAGCCAGTTTGTGAACTGAAGCAAGGAAAGATGATGGTTCGGGAGTATTCCTTGGAGTTCACTTACTTGTCCAAATATGCACTGAGATGGTGGCAGATTGAGAGCCCGAGCGAGTCGGTTAGGTGCATGGTATAGAAGAATATTTGGTAAAGTTACTTAGGAACGCGATGCTTCATCGGGACATTAACTTTGATGGGATAGTTTGTGCGTGTATATAGAGTAGATACCGGGTGAGTGAGCGTGAGAGAGAGAGGCTAAGAGGGCCAAGGCGATAGCTTTGGATTCTCCCGGCGAAACACAGTGTGAGCACCGACCATGGAATCCCTGAGTCTTGACACAGTGTCGACTATCGTGTGCCATCTAGATCGGTGCAACCGTAGGGATGATTATAAAGGTCACAGAGTCGGGGTAGCAAACCCACAAAGTCCATCATTCAGTGTGAAGGTGTGTGTTTGGAGACACACGGGTCGGTGCTTAACGAGCTCGTATGGAAACCAAGACATATGTTTAGGGTGCCAAAAGCAAGACGGGGAGGCGATGATAGGGGTCAAGGCCGAGCCTCTAATTCATAGCTCCACTAGCACGCGACTAGTAGTGAATACTGAAAAAGGTGTGGGTGGTGGTCGAGGAGCAGAACATATTCTATTCCCTAGCATCTCATCGGGAGCGGGGAGGTCTCCCCGGATGTGATCGCCAGAGGATTCACAGTATTCCACCTTGATTATATGCATTGTTATATCACAGAGGTACTTTGTCTATTATGGCCTTATGTTGCTAGTAGTTTTCGGCGTTAGTCGAAATCCTACTCCAGTCCTTCTCGGTCTCTACTCCGGTCAGTGATTCGGTTATAGCTCAATGGGAATAGAGAATTGCCCTGTTATTGTTCTTTAGAAAATCACCTTAGAATATTTAGTAGAGCTAGCCATGAACGATTTTGATGTTATCTTTTGCATGGATTGCAACTTTCATGTTATGCCTTAGTCAATTGTAGAACCCGTGCAATAGAGTTTAGATTTTCGAGTGAGCTAGTCCTAGAGTGGAAAGGTAGTTCAACTGTGCATGTAGGTCGCTATATTTTCTACCTTAAAGTAAAAGATGATTTACGAGGTTGTGTGTACCATCTAGTTAGGGTAAAGGATGTTATGTCCGAAACCCAGGCTATCGATTAGTTCTTTGTAGTTGTTGAGTACCCAAAATTGTTTTACCAAAATAGATTCACAGGGTATCCCTCTCTCCCAGAGCGGGAGATCAATTTTGGTATTGTGTTTCTTTTTGATACACAGCCTATATCAATTCCTCCTTATAGAATGGCTCCAGCTTAGGTAAATTAGTTGAAGGAAAGCATTAGGGAAGACCTTTTAGACAAGGGTTTCATCAAACCTTGCAAATCCCAAGGGGGTGCTCCATACTTGGATATGTTCGTGGTTGTGTTCATAGATGACATCCTTATATACTCTTGGAGCAAGGAGGAGCATGCGCTTATTTGAGGGTGTGCTACAAACTTTGAAAGATCGGCAGTTTTATGCTAGAATTCAGCAAGTACGAGTTTTTGCTAGACTTAGTAGCATTTACGGATCATATGGTGTCAAGTGAGGGTGTATAGGTGGACGCTCAAAGATAGAAATTAATTGAAAAATTTTCCTAAACCAATGAGTCTTTGGATATCAGGAGATTCTTGGGTTTAGCTTGTTATCGTAGGTTCATTGAAGAAGGTTTTCATCCATTGCAACACCATTGACTAAGTTGACCTAGAAGAAGGTTAGTTCATTGGTCGGAGGCCTATGAGAAGAGCTTCCAAGAGATGAAAACTCAACTCACCTCAGCACAAGTGACCTGCACGAGGAGTATCGATGTGTTTGTTTGTGGTATATTCTGACTTTTTTCGAGATCGACGCGGTTTGTATACTCATGCAACACGGTAAAGTTATGCCTATTCTTCCAAGAAGGCGAAAGTCCATGAAAAGAACTATCGACTCATGACCTCGAGTTGGCAATGGTAGTATTTGCTTAATGATTTGGAGACACTATATGTATGGCATCATGTGGATGTGTTTATGAGACCACTAAACCTATAGTACATGTTTACCCGAAGGATCTAAATCTACGACGAGAGGAGGTGGTTGGAGCTTCTTAAGGATTATGATATGAGAAGCCTTTATCATAGGGAAAGATAATGTGGTGGTAGGCGGCTCTTAGAAGGCTTTCTATGAAAGTGTGTCACATGTAGATGAGAAAGGAAAGAGTTGGTGTAGGATGTGCATCGGCTTGCACGACTAGGGTAGATCTTGTTGACTCAACAAATGGAGGTGTCATTGTTCAAAATGGATCGAATCTTCCTTGGTGACCGAGGTAAAAGCTAGAAAAGATGAGGATGCGATTTTGGTAAAGTTGAAAGAGCTAGTTTAGAATCAGTGGAGGTCTTCTCCCAAGGAGGTAGTGTGCTATGATATTTGGGTGTTACGTAGTGTACGGGTGTTGATGACCTGAGTGGGAAGATGTTGCATGAGGCTCATGGTTCTAGATGTTTTATACATCTGGGGTGCCACCAAGAAGTACCGTAACCTATGGGAAGTCTATTGGTGGAATGGCATGAAGAAGGACATAGCAGAGTTTGTGGCTAGGTGTCAGAAGTGTCGATAGGTGAAGGTTGAGCATCAAAGACCTGGAGGTGTGCTTCAAGATATCAGTATCCCTACTTGTAATTGTGAGGAAATTAATATGGACTTCATTACGAGGTTTCTCTGTTCATTGACGGTATGAATCAATTTGGGTGGTTGTAGACGTTGACTAAGGTTGCTCATTTTCTAACGGTCAAAATTACCGATTTAGCGAAGGATTAGCCATATTGTACATTAGGGAGTTAGTTGGTTTCATGCGGTGCCCTTGTCCATTTATATACGATAGAGGTACTCGGTACCTCCATTTGGAGATCATTTGAGAAAGACTTAGTACTTAGGTCAGAAAGCTTAGCACTACATTTCGTGTAAACGGATGGTCGGTGGGCCCGACCGTTCGGACTCTTGAGGATATGTTGAGAGCGTGTGTGATTGATTCAAGGGTAGTTAGGATGATCATTTGCCTATCATTGAGTTTGGATATAAGCAACTACCATTCCAAAGATGGCTCTATTTGAGGCTCTCTATGGGTAGAAATGTAGATCGCCTATTGGTTTGTTTGAAGTTATTGAAGCTACGATGATGAGTCCATATTCAATCCATGAGGCTAAAGAAAGTTCAACTTATAGGGGGCAGGTTGAAAACAGCTCAAAGACACCAAAAAGTCCTATGCGGATGGAGGAGGAGAGAACAAGGGTGAAGTTGGTCATTTGGGACTTTCGAGTGTCTCCCATGAAGGGGTGATAAGGTTTGGAAAAAAGGGAAACTCATCCCCCACCGAATTGTGAAATGAGTTGGCAAGGTAGCATATGAGTTGGAGTTTCATCACTAATAACTTAGAGTTCATCCTCTTTTTGTTCCATGTATAAACTTTTAAAGAAGTGCTTGGGTGATCGCCTTTGGTTTTCCTAATAGACGGTGTGGGTGTGAATGATAGCTTTCGATATGAGGAGGTTTCAAAGGAAATACTTGATCATCAGATTCGAAAGCTAATAAACAAAGAAGTAACCTCAGTCAAGGTCTTGTGGAGGAACCAACATATTGAGGGAGCTACGTGGGAAGACGAGCGGTGTGATGGCTAAATACCCACGTCTATTTCATTCCCCCTCGGTTTCATCTTGAGGTATCGGTTTCTCCCTTGGTACTCTATTTAGTTTTATGTTCGAGTTCATATGCCCAATTTCTTTCATGACAATTTATGTCTATATGATTCATGAATTGATTAAGTCATGTAATTGAGTCCCGGAAGTCGATCCTCCATTAGTTTCGGCTCTAAATGTTAAGCATTTGATATGGTTGTTGCTTTTCTTGGCACCCCACGTATGTTTACCAACATTCGAGGATGGGAATGCTCCCAAGGAGAGCTGTTATAATACCCCAAAAGCCCTAAGATCAGACGCTAGGGTTGAAATGGAGAAAATTAGATTTTACGCACTGGGGTCTGGAAGCGAATTCGTCCAGTGCCCCGTGAGGTGCACCACGAGGTCCTTAAGTGACTCGTGGGGAGGGAGAAGACTTGGTGGATTTTGGGAATTTGGGGCGACCACGATTTGTTGTGTTAGCCGTGGACAAGAATTGATTGACGGTAGAAGAAGTTGGGCGATCTTAGTCCGACTTGAGACCACGAAGTTATTGGGGACAATATGAGTCATGGTGTCCTCGTAGTAACTAGTGAGGAATTTCCAATTTTGGAAAGAGAGATGACCAATTGTGGTGGTGGCAGCAAGTCATCCAGTCCCTCATTGAGGCAGCTGAGTGCATTTTCACGTGAATTTATTTAGGGATTTTCCATAATTGAGAAGTTCTTAAGACCTATACTACATCATTTAAGCTTAAACGTGTTAAGAGGAGTAAATTTATTCTATTATTCTCTTCCATGCATGCGAGTCTAGAAGATCCTAAGAGTGATCATGCTTAGATTCATCAAGTTCTTCCCAAAATTTTGGGCATACAAGAGGGTTGTATAATCAGCTCCGGGCATGTAGTGTTATGAATGGGTGTATTGATCTTGACCTTGCCCAATCCCTCTTCAATTTCATAAAAATTCTAGTTGATGAATCTATGGGTTTTAACCCAATGTGTGAATTCTCTAAGTATCAATCATGGGTATGATCTATTCATGTTTCTAATGTTATGATTCATGGGCATATTTTACAATGTTTCAATTACAAAATTATGTTTTCTAGTTTCAAATTATAATGCCAATCCATGGAAGTTCATGAAAGTTGAGATTTATGATATATATATTCATGCATGATAGAGATATATATGATAAAAAGAATGATTTAGAATTTACCCATGTCCATGTTCATGTTTCCGAATGATCAAGTCTATTCCAAGCATGTTTATGTATTAGGAAGCCCATACGATCAAGTATGCTTCATGATTTATCTAAATTTCATGTTATTAGCTTAACACAAGGATTTTGGAGTCTAGACTCACCTTGTGGTATTGTTTGAGCCTAAGGCTCCTCATGTTATGATTTAATTATACATATATGTTATGATTCGCTTCGTAACTTCATGATGGTTCAAGTTCATTGAAAAACGATGGAGAGCATATGCATATTTTGGGAGTAAGTCTATAGAGAGTAGGCCAAGGTCGAGTCAACCCTATGCCTCGAGGGTACATGCCAATGTAGGTATGCTCAAATTATTCGGGACCTCCCTTATGATCCTTCCGAGGCCTTTAAGTTTATCTGCCGTGCCATGGTAGCATCCTTAGCCTTGGAAGAGGCATTTGGAAGGCTACGCCACTTGAGTGTAATAGTCGTGGACCACGTAAGCTCTATATTGGTAATGTTGGTTATATTATGAGTCTCCCATTGTTCTCATGATATCCGATTGTGCATGTTCAACGGTCTGATATTATGTTTTTAGCGGTGACCCAGTGTTTAGTTTTACTTATGAATAATCAAATTCGGCTTTTGGTGTCGATTTAGTTATGATATTCGGTTATGATACACACTTAATTATGTATGAATCATATTTTCGAGATAATAGCATGCAAGCCCTACTCTCGAGACTCTTATGATGAATTTTTAATGTTTTGCATGATAATCGATTTTACTTACCTTTGTCTTGGTTCATTCCACGTGCGGCCGCATAGTCTATGTTGTGTCGTTTCATGATATAAGCTCGGATATCAGCGATTCCCACCATTAGCCGGACTCTGGAATTAGCAACTCCTACTCTCGGTTGGTGAGTCCTCATCTTCAAGGGCATGTAAGTTGTATATAGTATTTTCGATTTAAGACTTCATTGAGTTAGTTGGTATCTTGTCTCAACAACATCGTGTGACTTTTTGAGACATAGCATGTTGAGTTTGACCTTGTGTTATGTCTTCAAATGTGATGCTATTTTTAGACTTTCGCGATTTTATATAAGTTAGATTTCTTCTTGATTATGTTAGTTTGGAGTAATAGGTTCATGCCATGGGTGGAGCTTGAAGCATCTCGGGGTTCTTTGTCCGTGTGTCACTCCGCGCCCTATATTTCGGGTAAGAAAGTTACACACAAGTGATTCAAAATAATCTGACACTTATATTGTATTCTCTTTATCTTTAAATGTTTCTTAATGTTGTACAACGTTAGGACTTGCCCAAATTCTTTGCTTTCTTGAACCTAGAGAAGTAGGAATTAGGAAAAAAATTATAATGAAGCCTTGGTCTTTATGATCATTGTATTAGCAGCTGAGTTGTCGTAGGCTAGTTAATTTTGGAACATATTGGCAACTTGGATTGAAGAAATCGCTCATGAGACTGGAGGCTTAGGTGATTGAGTATAGTCATTCAATTGGGATGAACCATTATTTGGATGAACCTAGTTATCAATTCTACAAGTAAACATTGGGATTGATCACATGGGTGTACACAAAGTAGTTATGCACCCATGTGGAATACTACCCTAGTTAATTTGCAAATCTTTGTAACAATAACATTTACAATCTTGTTTTAATATTGTTTTTATTTGAACCCCCCAATTTGAAGATAACTTACCAACATGTTTAAGTACCGACATTAGTCTAGATCTTACCTTATTCCTTGTGGGTTCGACCCCAACCTCTTTTGTGGGTTCTTTATTGACAATGTCCACTTCATGCTTGCCAGGAAGTGTGATTTTGATTGTTATCACATACTTGGTATATTCAAGTACTTTGTACACATACTCATGCTATATTATTTCATGATACGAGGCTCGAACCTTCGGGTTCGAGTCCCGTCTTTAGCCACATCCTTAGATTAGCATTTCCCATCTTGTTGATGAGTCCCACTCATCCTACTAGGATTTCTTACAAGTTTATTTTCAGTTTGATTTATTTGTGAGTTAGTTGGGGTCTTGTCCCATCAAGCGAGTCGGATTTTAGAGGCTTATCACACATAGTATGAATCAACTTTGGATCAGTGTTATGTATTCCATTGTTATGATGTTATTGTATTTTTAGGCATCTACTATTTAAATGTTAAACTTCCATGTTTATTATATTGAGCTTTAGTTCTGCATTGTCCATGCCATGGGTGGAGCTTGGAGCATCTCGAGGTTCTTTTTCCCCTGTCTCAATCCGGGATCCTAGCTCAGGTCATGAAAACTTGGTATCAGAGATTAGGTTTTGAAGGATCCTAGGGTGTCTAAAAGACGTGTTAAGTAGAGTCTTTTTCATGGGTGTGAAGCGTGCCACACTTATGAAGAAGTGGCTATGAGACATTTAGAAATTTCCCTTCTTTCATGATCGTGCCGTGCAATGAAATGTCTCGCTATCCTTCTAACTAGTGCTACCCGCATTTGGCAAGATATCATGTCTCCCTCTGGCCGAGTTAATGGAAGAGGATGGAAACGGAAATGGCCATTAAATTGGGAATGGAAATGGCACAAATAGGCCCATAACCCGAGAGAATAACGTGCCAGAGTAGGTTTCCCATGCGAGTTTAGGATAGCCATCCAGATGTTAGCATAGGCATTGACCGCCATGTCAACAAATGGCGGTCGCCCATGTTCCCCCATAATGGGAACACGGTAGCAGTCGGGGGACTTTCTTAGGATGAACCATCCTTTATTCAGGATCGAAGTGGACGGATACGAGTTTATTAATGAAATATGGAAGAGCACTTAGATTATGGGAGTCATAGAAGCGGATTGTGTAGTCCTAGCCTCTTATCATGAAAGGGTTTCCCATATGCGGTTTTAGTTAGTGGAAGGATAACGGGTGATTAGAGCGGGACCCATTGGTTGAGATAAGTTTCATACCACGTTAAATTGGATCGGTTCTTTCCCCAGAGATGAGGGAAATTAAAGCTGTTGAATTTATATGGGGCTTTGAGGCGAATAGCATGAAAACCACAGGTATTCTTTAGAGTTCACAGCCTATCCAAATATTTTGAGAGATGGTGGCTAATCAAAGGGCTCGAGTGGCGGTTCATACATGGGATAGCGGACTATTTGGTCAAGGCTTGCAGGACTACTATGCTCATCGGGATTTGGACTTCTCACGGTTGGTCTGGCCACCATGAGATAGAGGCGTACGGGTGAGCGAGCGGGTGAGAGAGGCCACGAAGGGCAGGGCCCAGAAACAGGTTTTGGGTTCTCCTAATAAAGGCTTCATGGTGGACATCCTCGGCGGTCACATGGGGAGATCATCGAGCGATCATAGTCGATGCCAAGTATGCCATCTAGATCAGGCTCGACAGAGGATGAGCATTAGGCTCTCCCGAGGTCAAAGGAAGCAGACTAGTAGAACCAAGTATTCCAGGTTGTGATAGGTGTGGCGGGAGCGGTAGAAGTTTGGTTCCTAGCAGTTACAAGATCTTGTTTCAGGAGGTATTGGCTTAGACATATGCTGGATGCATTGTTCCAACGGCTAGACGGGGGCCAGGAGTAGAGACAGACGCGAGCACTAATTCGCGGCCCCACCATCACCATCACACCGAGCGGGGTGCCTCCAACTAGTGCGAGGTGATGGTTGGTTTGAGTTTAATATCTCATATCGCGTCAAGAGCATGAGGTCAGCCAGATGTAGTCACTAGTATGTTGCGAGTATTCCACCTTGATGTATATGCAATGTTAGATCTAGGGGTTACTTTATCTTGTGACACCACATGTTGCTAGTAGTTTCATAGTCATTCACAGAAATCCTATTAGAGACCCTTCTCGGTCTCTACTCCCGAGTTGGTGATTAAGTTATAGCTTGACGGGTATATAGGAATAGCCCTAGCACAGTCCTTTGAAATTCATCTGTTGAGAATTAGTAGAGCTAACCATGATAGGTTTTGATGTTATCTTTGGCATGGATTGGTTGCATGCATGTTATGCCTTAGTGAATTGTAGAACTTGTGTGGTAGGATTCAGGTTTCCCGGTGAACCGAGTCCTATAGTGAAAGAGTAATTTAGTTGTGCACAGTAGAGTTGGCTTCATTTCCTACCTTAAGGATAGAAAGATGATCTCAAAAGGTTGCGTGTACCATCTAGTTAGAGTTAAGGATGATACGTACGGAAACCCAGACTATCCAATTAATTCTATAGTGTGCAAATATCCGAAGTATTTCGGATAATTGCGGGAATTCCTCTTGAAACGGAGATCGAATTTATCGACCTTCTTCCCAATACGCGAGGTATATCTATTCCTCCTTATAGAATGGCTCTAGGCGAGCTAAGGAGTTGAAGGAGTAGTTGAAGGATCTCTTAGACAAGAGTTTCATCAAACCTATCAAATCCTTCATAGGGTGCACCCGGTACTCTTTGTTACGTAGAAGGAGGGTTCCCTACGGATGTGAATTGACTATCAGCGGTTGAACAAGGTCACCATCAGAAGAGCTATTCCCCCCCAAAATTGATGACTTATTTGACCAACTTCGGGGTGCAAAGTGTTTTCAAAGATAGACCTCGGATCCAAATATCATTAGCTCAAAGTTAGAGTGAGTGACATTAGAAGAAAGCCTTTAGGACTCGGTATGGTCATGAGTTTGTAGTAATGTCTTTTAGATGAATGAATGCTCCTGCAGCTTTTATGGATTTGATGAATAGGGTGTTCAAGCCATATTTGGTGGCGTGTGTTTTATCGTGTTTATAGATGACATTCTCATATACTCTCGGGCGAAGAAGAGTATATCTCTCATTTGGCGTGGTGCTATGGACTCTTAAGGATCACCAATTGTATAATAAATTCAACAAGTGGGGTTTTTGTTAAACTCATTAGCATTTCACGGGTGATGTATTGTGAAGTGAGTATGTTCGGGTGGACTCTCAAAAGATAGAAGAAAATTTGTGAAGAGTTGGCCTAAACTAGCGAGTCCTTCGGATATGGGGAGTTTATTGGGTTTAGGCGGTTACTACCAAAAAGTTTTTGAAAGTTTCTCATCCATTGTAGCTATTGACTAAGTTGACCTAGAAGAAAGTGAAGTTTCAGCTTGGTCATAGGCCTATGGGAAGAGCTTCCAAAATTTAAGACTCGACTCACCTCGGCACCATTGTTGACTTTACTTGAGGTAGTATCGATGGGTTTGTGGTATATTGTGACACCTTAAGGATTAGGCTTGGTAGTGTATTAATGTAGCACGATAAGGTTATAGCCTACGCTTCCAGGCAACTTAAGGTTCATGAAAAGAACTATCAGACTCACGACTTGGAGTTGGCGTAGTATTCACCTTGAAGATTTGGAGACACTATACGTACGGTCCATGTGGATGTGTTTACTTACCACAAAAGCCTACAGACACGTGTTTGCAAGGATTTAAACTTATCAAAGAAGGTGGTTGGAGCTTCTTAGGATTATGATATGAGTGTTTGTTATCATCTAGGAAAGGCTAATATGGTGGTAGATGCTCTTCAGGGTTTTATATGGAGAGTGTCCCATGTAGATGAGGAGAGGAAAGATTTAGTGAGCGATGTGCATCATTGTACGACCGAGAAGTTATGCGTGACTTGGATGATAGTGGTCTTATTGTTCAAAATGGATTAGAATCTTTGGTGACCCAAGTCCAAGGCTAGGCGGGGACGGATCTATTTTGAGTAGGATTGAAGGAGGTAGTTCGAATCGAAATTGGGTTTTACGCCCGGCGGGGATGGCGTACTACAATGGAGTTGTTTGTGTGTTTGGTGTTGATGACCTAGGGAAGATATTGCATGAGGCTCATGGTAGCGAGATATTCTATACATCTAGGTGCCACCAAGATGTCACGTGACCTACTAGAAGTCTATTGGTGGAATGGAATGAAGGACCACTTAGCGAGTTTATGGAAAAGTAATCAAATTGTTAACAAGTGTAAGTTGAGCATCAAAGACAGGTGTTTCAAAACATTAGTTCACCTACTTGGAAGTGGGAGGAAATAAATATGGACTTGATCTGGGGTTGCCTGCATTACTCATCAATAGTATAACTCCATATGGTGGATTGTGGATAGGTTTACCAAAGTAGCTCATTTCACATCGGTCAAGACCTCTTGACTCCATGGAGGTTATGGTAAATATATTAAGGAGTTAGTTCGATTGCATAGAGTTCCTTTGTCCATCATATCGGATAGGGTACTTAGTTTACCTCCCGGTTTTAGAGATCGTTTAAGAAGGGACTTGTGCCCAGGTTAAGCCTAGTACAACTTTTCACCCACAGATAGATGGTCGGGATGAACGAACCATTCCGACATTCAGATAGCTCTGTTTGAAGGCTCTTTATGGGTGGAGGTGTAGATCACCCTTGGTTGGTTCAAAAATCGGGTGAAGCTACGTTGATAGGATCAGATTCGGTTCATGAGGCTATGGAAGTTCAACTTATAAGGGGAAGGTTGAAAACTTGGCTCGGGTCGCCAAAATTAGGTATGCAGATGAAGGAAAACATGATTTGAAGTTGATGATTGGGTATTTCTAAAGGTCTCCCATGAAGGGATTGATGAGATTCGGAAAGAAGGAAAACTCAGTCCCTGGATTTTTTTGGCAGTCACGGGATTGTGAGACACATTGGCAAGGTAGCACGAGTTGGAGATTGCCCTTAGAATTGGCTTCGGTATCAATTTTCTATATGTACATCACAAAAGTGTATGGGTGATCCGGCTTTGGTTTTTCCAATGGGCGTAGGTGTGAAGGTTAATCATAGCTATGAAGAGGTTAGGTTGAGATACTTACGTTGCATAGGATTGGAGGCTAAAAAAGTATCTTCAATAAAGGTTTTGAGGAGAAATCATCATGTTGAGGAGGCATGGGAGCCGGGCGGTCTGATTTCTAAATACCCGCATCTTTTCCTTTAACTGGTTCAGTTCCGGCGTAAGGTATCGGTTTCTCCTTAGTACTCTATTAAGTTTCATTTCAGTTCATGTCTTGAAGTTTCTTTCATGTCAATGCATGTATGTGTGTATTTCGAGTTTCATGTCACTCTGTCAGGTTTTCAACCATAGGTGTTCGATTATATGGGATGTGATCCCTATTCCCAGCTTTTAAATATGTTCATACTAATTCGGGACGAATATTCCCGAGAGATATTGTAATACCCGAAAAGCCCTAATATCAGAGCCAGGGGTTCAAATAGTGATGTTTGGAAATTACACCCGGAGTCACGGGATAAGTCATCTAGTGACCCATGAGGAGATTTCATGAGTCATTAAGTGACTCATGAAGTGAATGGAGAGTTGGTAACTATGAGTGAATTGCAGGGAATTTGACCCACGAGAGAGATAAGGGTTGTGCTCGGGGTGGTCGTTAGGTGAGAGTCGTGGTCAAGATAATTCAATGGTTCAAGATTTGAGTCCCGAAGATGGCATGAAGAGCCATGACACTTGAGGCTGACTCCATGACTCGTGAAGGTGTTCTTAGGGAGCGAGGTTTGGGTGTTGAATTTGGGCGAGTGTTCACCATGGGTTGCACCTAACTAGTCATGATGGTCGGCACGAGTCGTGGTGTCCCTCGTGGTGACTAGCCGTATGCATATTCCATTTTGGTAAGGGTGTTTCATAATTCCTATGTTCCTAAGACTTAAACTAAGTTGTTTTAAGATTATTTAGGAGGGTTTTAGGGGTGCTTAACCTATTCTAAACCTTCCCATTCAATGCATTCAAGATCAAGGAGTTTAATTGAGATCAAGCTAGGGTTCTTAGGTTCTTCCTCAATTCACTTGGGTTTGCAAGGAAGATTGTGAAATCAAAGCACCCATGTATGTAGGTTATGAATTGGAGTATTCTTTCACTTCCATGCAAAAATCCTCTTCTAAAATCATGAGGCCAAGGTTTATGAATCTATGGGGTTTGGCAATTTGTGAAATTCTCTAAGCTAGTGTCGGTAAATTCTATTCATGTTTCTAATGTTATTTTGGAATTTATGGGCATGTTTTACAATGATTTCAATAACAAATTTATTATTTCAAATCCTTACAATTGTATTTCCCAAATATGAAAGATCGTGAAAAGTTGAGATTATGATCTATGTTTTCAAGTATGATGAAAATATTATTTTAAATTACCCATGTCTATATTTATGACTTTTTTACTATCAAGTCTATTTCAAAGCATGTTTAAGTTAAGGCAAGCCTATATGATCAATTATGTTTCATGATTTACTTTAATTTTACATTATTAGCTTTCCACCTAATTTTGGTGTCTAGACTCCCACTTTTAACTTGTGGTATGGTTAGAGCCAAGGCTCTTCATAATATGTTTTAGGTATATGCATGTATTATTATGATTCAGCTTCATCACAAGATGATGGTTTAGCTTCATTGAAAGACGATGGATAGCATATCCATATATTTTGAGTAGTGTCCCATCCTTAGGAGTAGTGGGGTTGAGTCGACCGCGCGCCGAGGAACACATGCCACCATGGGGCCAATGTTAAGTTATTTGAGACCTCCCTTTGTTAGCCTTCCCTTTGCCTTTGAGGGATCTTTGGCTTGATATCAGATATCATGGTAGTACCCTTGGCCGTGGAAAGGCTTTGGACAACTCTTCCAGAGTGTAATAGTTTTAGAGCTGTGTTTGCTCTACCATGGTAATTTCGGTTTATGACGTATCTTTCTTTATTCCTCATGATTTACTGATTATGCATGTTCACCGGTCATGATATTATGTTTTTCAGCGAGTTTGGGGTCATTTGAATCGGTTCTGATATTTAGACATATTTAAATCATGTTTTTAGATAATAACACAGCTCACAAGCCTTACTCTCTCAAATATGGTGAAATATTTTTATGACATGTGTGATTTTAGTTTTACTTACTTGATTTACTTCCCTACATACTTAGCAGTGCATTTCGTATGCTTGGCTGCATCTCTATATTTGTATCGTTTCGTAATCTGAGGGCTTAGAACATTCGAGGTTTAGTCCCACGGTTGAGCTAGATCCTCAAAGTTAGCATTTCACGCTTGTTAGTGAGTCCTCATCCTTGAGGACCTTCTTACCGATTTATTTTCGGTTTAGTTTTATTTGTGAGTAAGTTGGGGTCTTGTCCCACCAACTCCTTCAGATTTTATAGGCTTATCATACATAGTATGTATTCTTCTTCGGATCGGTATTATGTGTTCCATTGTTCTTATGTTATTGTATTTTGGAAGCAGCTATTTAAATGTTAAACTTCCACGTTTATTATGTAGAGTTTTATGTCATGTTCATGCCATTGGTCAACTTGGAGTCTCTCGGGGTTCTTTGTCCCATGTAAATACCGTCCGGGGCCCTAACTTGGGTCATGAAAATGAGGGTGAATAAATCACCTATTCACTAACCCCACATGCCAGGCTTTGATGAAATCTTACTTAGACTAGAGACCCAAGAGAAGCTGAGAGTTGAGGAAGAACCCCAATTTACTTGAGGAATAGAGAGGATTTGATCTTCAACATCGAGGTGTTAAGAATAGGAGTGAGGGTAAAAGGATAAGTAAAACCTCTAATATGCCTTTAAGTCCTAAAATTACTTAGTTTAGGAGTTAAGAACATTGGAAGTACGAAAATACCATAAAAACTCATTTGAAAATCAACGATAGATTTTACGTCGTCACCTGGACCAAATCAACTTTAAGTCTTCAGGGTGCCTCTTCTTAATGAATCATTGTCACACTAACGGATCCTCCCTGCGGTCGTTAAGAATGGGGGAATGATAAAAAATATCCCGAACTTCCCTCTAGCTCTTAACATTCCGTTAATAATACGACGGACCACTTGATGGTTTGTCCTGTGATCTACAGAAAATTCCTACTGGTTTCCTATTTCATGTTTAGGATCTGGTCTTAAACACTTTTGGGAGTGTTAAATTATCTTTCCTCCTTGGGAAAATTTATCCTCGAATGGGGACTAACAGAGTTAAAGGAGGATAACGTGGGGGATTAACGATCCCAAAATTGAAAAGTAAACTGAAATACTAATGGATTGCGAATCGAACTAAGATACATATACTAAGGCGAACTTATCAAACATGCATAGTAGGATATAAAGGCTGTGAGACATAGGGCCCAGACATGAAACTAATAGAGTGTTAAGGATGAAACTAATACCTCATGTTGATACTTAGCTAGAAGAGAAGAGGTGAGGGTACTTATCCATCATATACGCTGACTTCGAGGTAGCTCCCACGATGTACTATGGTTTTATAGTACTTTCAATGCTTAAAAAACTAAAGAAAACAACATGGACTTAGGTATATTTATATGGATATGAAACACTTCTTAGGAAATATAAGTGTTGGAGCAAGAATTTGCCAAGGGCTAAAGTAAGAAAAGTAGCCAAGTAAAAGTACGGTACGAGCCGTACCTTGATTGTATGGCCGTGCGAGAACCTTTGGTGAAAGTCATAAGCGAAATTAAGTGGAAGCAACATACAACTCTTAGTACGGCTATGCTTGGAGGCGATAAATTGTTTAGAGAAATTTGCACAAAGGCGATCTCTTGGTATGGATGGACTCATGGATGTGCTGTCCCGGCCCGATATGATCCATGGTAAGACGAGGAGATTATTCCAAACTTGGCGAGCTGCCAAACACAACAACGGTACTAGTCGTAGGAGGAAGGTACGGCGTACCACAACACTCGTGGAAAACTTTAGAGAAGATATCGAAGTTCTCGGGGGCCAAACCACGGAATTCATTGTACGAATCATAGTATTGTGTTATGAGTCGTACACCTGCTGTTTACTTACAAAAAATATGCGGCAACCATGCGTACGGAAGCGGGTGTGATGGACAATCCACGCTTCTGGTCGTAGGATCGATCGTTATACGGTCGGCGCGGAATATGGAAAATTTCTTGTTAGCTTAGGAAAATGTTTGTAATGTACGGCTTATAAATATCTTTTATGTTTTGTTACTAAAAAACATAAACGTACTAGATGTGTGTGAAGAATATTATTTGTGAATTTTTATCATGTTTTAGAGGCAATTCTTAGGATCAAACTCTTGATTTCATGCATTGTTCTTAAGATTGTTCTTTGATATTCGGATCATGTTTTCTTCCAATTATTCTTGTAAAAATTTAATCATGTGTTTTTCTATGTATGAAAATTATAATCTTACAACCATGAGAGGCTAAAGCCTCCACAACTAGGGTTGTGCGAATCATAGTGGATTAACAAAATAGGGTCATACACAAAAGTGATTCAAAACCAATTCTAAGCGCTTGTATTGTATTCGCTTCATCTTTAAACATTTCAATATTTTAAAATATTAAAAAAACAAAAAAAACATGTAATTTAATTAAAATACAAAAATAAACACATAATTAAAAAATTACAACAAAGTCTTAGTCTTTATGAACATTGCATTAACTTGAGTTGTGGTGCGAATAGTTAATTTAGAATATATTAATAAAGGTTAGTATGAAATCGCTCATGAAACCTAACCTGGTGATTGAGTATAGTCATCCAATAGGGACGAACCAGTCGTTTGGATGAACCCTGGTCTCCGGTTCTACAAGTAAGTATTGGATTGATCGCATTATGTATACCGATGCATGTGATGAACCCATGGAGAACACTTACCTAGTTATTTTCAAATCTTGATAATAATCACTATTATAATCTTGCTTTAATATTATTTTTCTTTGAAATCCCCCAATTTGTAGATAATTCACCAACAAGTTCAATTTCCGAGATTAGTCTTGACCTTACCTATTTTCCTACAATGGGTTCAATCCCGACCTCTTAGTTGGGTTCTTTTGTCTATAATATCTAAAGTCACACCTGAATTGTAAGTTCGTGCGTTATCAAAGAGGTAGCCATAGTTACTGAGGAATTCAAGAGGCTAAGATTAGATTAATTGCGTGTATTTGACATTTGGTAATTATTTCCTTAATTATGTTTTCTTTTTGTTTATGGATATTCACAGGTTGTCTCTTGGTGAATGCCAAGTACTTGTCGGAGTGGAAACCACCTAATTTCGTTGGATCTCGAACTAGAAAGAACACGCAAGATGGAGATCAGGCGGAGGAATGGCGTATTGCCGAAGAAGCTATGCAGCGGCATTTGCGGTTCGGGATGCGGAGGATGCTCGAATGAGGTTGTCAATGTAGTCCCCATTGAAGGAAACATAGGTCAAAGATAGCCTCAATTCTTTGATGAGGATGACCGGACATTGATGAAGTCGGGTCAGCGGAGCTATCCATACCACCACCCTTGCACCTTTGGAGAAAAATTGACATCACTAGTACCATAATCCAATTATTGAGCAAGAGGATATTTAGTGGTCATGCAACTTATGATGTAGCTTTTGCACCTAATGAACTTCGTAGGAATATGCATGGCGTACAGGGTTGCAGTCGGCCCGGGATGTTATACGGCTAAGACTTTTCCCCTTCTCTGCATGCGGGAGGCCACTTTGTGGTTATTGGTGTTGCTCAATGACTCCCATTTACCAAGCGGAGGAGCTCAGAAAGTATTTCTAGAGAGATTCTTTCCACCCTCAAGATGCTACAACATAAAAATGAAAACTATAATTTTCGACGGCTAATGCGAGGCACTTCGTGGAAACCTCGTTGAGGTTCAAGAAAAAGTTGACTAAGTTCTAGAACCACAAAATTCCTGATGACGGCTTGTTGGAGATTTTCTATCGATCCTTGAACAACAGTACAAAAGCGTAGCACACACAATGGTGGGATGAACGATGAGCCACACTGGGGAGTAGCTACCACTATTCTAGAGCAGTGACCAAAACAAATAAAGTATGGCACACCCGGGGAAGCAAAAGTAGCGGCGCTACATATGTTGTTGGTTTGACTATAGACCAATGAAGGAAGCAAGAAGAACGTGACTAGAAATTGGCTCATATGCGCACATCATTGGATTTTCTCACTTACCATATCATGGGAGGGCGGCGAAAAGTTAATGTAGCGAGGGGACACAGAGACGCATGAACCGGGGCACGACAACTCGAGTTTTTGATGAGGAAAACATTTTGGACAACCGGGCGGTAGGTTTCAAATCCAACGTCCAAGGGTATGGAAAATACACATGGCGCCTTGAATTCCTAGAAACCAAGGTTGAAACCGATATAGAGACAATTACAATTGGAATGGTACATAGATAGAAACCAAGGTCATGAGTGCGAGGGGTGGAAGAAATGACGGTTAACGCAACCACCCATTCCCGGGATGTTACATGCCTCGAATGCATGTGAGGCTAGGAATTCAAAGTTAGAGAGAATGATCGTTGAGTTTAAAGAAGGTAATATCACGAGATTATCTGAAAGATATTCGTAGTGATGATATATCGAGCATGAGTCATGAAATTGATCACATGCTGCGCTATAAGCGGTCCGAACAACAACTAAGGCAATTTGTCGGCATCCATGAACATTAGGAAAAGGGTACACTACCTAGAAAAACGGTTAGAATTCAAAGAATGATGGTCACTACATGGTCGTGATCAGCATTAGACATAAGTGTACGAGATTGTACAAGTAATATAGTGGCTCTTTTAAGGAACCGGAATGTCGAATCCAGAGATGGACTACGGGGGTAAACCTTTCAAGTGTTAATTTACTAAAACTCTAACAATGAAGACAATAGCGTAAAGAAAAGTTGTTTGTTTTGGGAAATATATTTTTAAATAAGCTATCTATACAATTGAGTCTTAACTATGGATAAGAGCATGCGGAGGATTCTGAAGAACATGTGAAGAAAGCAGACTACTAATTTACGTGGTTTTATCTTTTCCTCCGGTTGCTAGTCGCAACTCACACACAACTATGGATTAAAACTCTCGTATTTAACCCAACTTAAGAATCATGAACCTTCCACTACATTTTCGTGATAAGAAGAATTCAAGTTCTAGCAATACGAAACCGGTTCCACACATGACTAATACGACTTTCGGGTATATTTCTATCCAGTAAATCAATTCCCAATTCTCCCAGAACCAAGAAAAGATCATATCCTATTAATTAACAACTTTCCAATTTCTTGCCCTCTCGGGTGAAACCGGACTTTTTGGATTTACACTAACATTGGCCAGACATTAATGTAGTAGGAACGAGAATTAAATAGAACAACCATGGAAGAAAAGAGAAAATAAACCAGCAATCAACAATTACATTGCAACACAAAGTTCATAACCTCAGCAAAAAGAGAAATTAGCCACTCATTTGTGGATTAAACATCCTAAACAAGTGTTAATCATTGCAAGCAATTGAAAGGAAGAAGAAAGAGATAGAAAAACCCTAGGAATTTCGTCCTCAAAGTACCTGTAACCCACGTTGCTTGCTCCACCAAGTCACAATATGTGAAAATAAACCTAGTGTGCTATTTATAATAGTAGAGAATTTGTCCCAGGAATAACAAGCCTTAACGTGTCACGGAGTGTAACGCGGAGCATTGCCCTTGTGACACGGCCCGATCGCGGAGGCTTTAAAATCGCCCCGAAACTTCGACCTGGCAGCACCGCCGTTGGCGGCCCAGCGTTGCACAGGTCCATGCGGTGCCACCCTGCGGTGGCACGTTGCCAACTGTGACAGGGGAGCTGTCTTGGGAAGCCTGCCTGCGCGTGGCACGTTGCCGACGCGGGGCGGGCTGTTTAGACCTCCTCTTTACCCGGCGTTTTGCGTGTTTCTTCCGTCTCCAAGCCTCTCTTCACCAACTCATGAATTAGCTCCTCAAAAAAGTCATCAAAAACCTACAAAACAAAGTAATCTCATGTTGGTTAGCACTTATCTTCACTTTTATATAAAATTACATGAAAATGTATCAAATAGCTTAGCAAACACGATTAATTTAAGTTGTAAAGCGTATCACGGGACCTATATTATTTCCCGTGATCACATCCCCACACTTAAAATCTTGTTCGTCCTCGAACAACCTTTTTACATCTCATGTAATTGAAAACTCCACATAACTAATTTATACGATGATTCCAAATTATGGCTATAGTGATTTAGTAAGATACAAGTTAAAATAGAACATGCTATGAAATACAACTATGTTAAGACTTCTTAACCTCCAGAATCGACTCTCAATCTTAGCAAACTCATGTCAATCAACTGATTAAGAAATCCCATAGATTTTATCCTTCGATAAATATACGTGCCACTCACCGAAGGGATTACCCAATCACACGCAAAAACAATTTTACATCACAACATGTATGGGTAATCAAAAAGAATTACACTCACACTCTCACAAAAAATTCACATGCACTATGTAATGACCCATAAGCTTGCCCTTAGTGTTTTACTCCCTGAGTGAGGATGTGCGAATGTAGATCAATTAGGACTTTTTTAGGTTGCAATGTAACTCGGGTGTAGGTAGGTACTATTGTGATCGGTAATAGTGACTATCTTCCTACGCGCTTTTAATACATGCTCCCTCATTGTGAACTTCCCACTTCCACTTACTTCACCTTTTTTATCCTTGGTACTTTTCTTTTTCCTCTTTTGTTCCCCTTTTATTTAGGCACTTTTGACTTGTCGATGGGAGCTCTATAAATAATTTTCATTACTTTCTTTTCTTGCTCCTTAATAATGATTAATCATTTTTCACACAAGTGCACCTTCGACCTTTTCTCAACTTCTACAACTTGCTACTTCTCATTTCTTTTCATTCTCCTCCTCCTTTACTCTTTAGTTTTTTCTTCTTCAAGCGCTTAGGAGCTTTGGGTCAAGTCGAGGTTGTGAAAAAAAGGTTTAGGCTTATGTTGCAGCTATCAAAAGAATAGGCCAAGGCTCAAATGGGCTCACTAGGATTAATTTCTCATGGTAGGTAAAACGAGGGATAAAAATTGGGTTAATTCGAAGAAATGCCTAAATCATCTCCTACAATTCACATCCTTCATTTCGTTTTATAAACACACCGGGCAAGTTCTAGACATTTCCATAATAACACGAATACTCAAAACCTTAAACTCATTGCACATGCTTAATTCAAGACACATTCGGCGGACTCCTTACTCGGCTAATCACAAGAATTTGAAATTAAGCTTCAATCATATCGAGTCGAGTTCAAGAGCCTAAGTGTCTCAAACATAGTTATACATTTACATGCTTTAATACTAAACATACTTGCATCTCACAATCATTCACCAACACATAACTAGAATATCAAGCATCCATTAGCTATGAGTTTACAAAAAAGAACAACAACCTGGACTAATTTTTTTCCTCCAAGGCAATTCGTCATCCATCCATCTTGAGCAGTCCCAACTACGACTAAACATATACCTGACATGTTGAAAACAAAACAAAATTTTCTTGGACCAAAGATTAAATCAAAAAGATCAAAAAATAGTTTTAAAATTCATATGGACTTTTAAGTTTCATATTTTCACCAAAAAAAAATTTATTTTTTTTTCACACAAGCATTATGTTCACAAAGGTGTTAAGCACAAAAATTTTGAAATTTCCTTCAGAGAATTTCCTCACCCACACTTAGATCATGCTATAATATCATAGCATCAAATTAACATTTCAGAGGGTGAAATACTCCTGAGGCCTTTTAGGCCTAGCCAACGACATGCTTTCGTTCAAATTTGCACAAGTGGGTGTTCACCCCACACTTTTTCTCTTCACGCTTGTTAGCTTCCTACTTCACGAATTTTCGAGACTTCCCCTCCATACGCTTTGTGCAAAACAACAAAAGTGAAAAATAAAAGAAAATCAATAAAAATGCGAGAAATTAAAATGGTACCTATGGTACCCTTGGGTTACTCCAAACGGCGCCTAATTTTACGTCGCGGCACGACGTATTACGTTTCACCACTTTTTCCTCGCCTTGAGATGAATCTCACCTAATTTCTTCTCTAATTTTCTCTTATGCTCGGTGGTGGTGAAAAATTGTAAGGACAAAGCAATAGGTGTCGCAGCTGATGT
This sequence comes from Datura stramonium, assembly GCA_018107945.1. NCBI lineage: Eukaryota > Viridiplantae > Streptophyta > Magnoliopsida > Solanales > Solanaceae > Datura > Datura stramonium. The sequence goes on from JACEIK010007349.1 coordinate 42,961, forward strand.
TTATTGGTCCCTAAGTAAGTGAAGTCATTTTCCATTATAATCAGCAAATTTCAAAATGTACGGGGCTTGGTTCACTCCTCTAGACATTTCTCTACAAGCTTGGAAGACTCTATTTCAATGTCGTCCACCAAACTCACGGTAGAGAAATACTTCGAGTGGTCAATGCACCTTGGTTTTAAAGCGTAATGCACTCGGCCCTTACTCGTATACCTCTCCTTCGCATCCAACATCTATCTCTCCGGTATTTGCAAATGGTGTATACTCAATCTACTTCTCCCTGAATGGATTTTCTACAAGTATGAGCTCGCCGGGGATTTTCGAGGTTCTAAATATCGGGCTTCATCAAAGTCACCCTTTCTTCCTCTTGTAGTTCCCCTTGAATATCGCCTACAAGCGTTGCAATTCATCACAAGCTTCGGCCCGGCAATCATCTCCGTGAATTTAAAGCTCATCCTTTCTAGAGCTTCTCCATTCTCCGCTAGCTGAATTCTCATTGCTTCCATCACCTCCCCTCGTTGCTTGTTTGCTCAAGCATGTTTTAGCATGTCTTCTATTCGAGCTTGGGCTCCCAAGTCTCATTTTCATCATGCCTATATTGGCAAAAACAACGGAAGGATCATAGTAGGGCTTGGGGATGGGAGTATGCGACCAGAGACTGACCATCCCGATAGCCATCTTGACCTACTATGTTACCGTATTTATAGTGTTGCCACAAGTGGTGTCCTCGAAGAACCAGACAAGACTCATCAAGGGAAGTAGTATTCACCATTTAAACCATTTATGTTCCAAGATGTCATGTCAAGAAGGGTATCCAAAAACAATCAAAAATAATTTTTTTTTTCTTTTAAAATAAAATAAAATTAAAAACACGTTGTCAACACTTGTATAGAATTGGTTACTTAACACTTAGAAAAATTTTTGCCGATTGCCAATCCCAGGCAACGGCGCCAAAAACTTGATGAGCCCGCAAGTGTATACGGGTTGTACAGTAATATAGTGGCTCTTTTAGAAGCAGGAATGTCGAACCCAAAATTTGGACTACGGGGTAAAACCTTTTCAAGTGTTAATTTACTAAAACTCTAACAATGAAGACAACAACGTAAAGAAAAGTTGTTTGTTTTGGGAAATATATTTTTGTACTAAACTAAGCTATCTATACAATTGAGTCTTAACTATGAAAGAGCATCTTTGAGGATTAGAATGAATATGTAAAAATGAACTACTGCATTTACGTGGTTTTATCTTTTCCTCAGGTTGCTAGTCGGAACTACGCCTATAGTTAAAACTCGTATTTTAACCCAACTTAAGAATCATGAACCTTCCACCTACATTTCGTGATAAGAAGGAATTCAAGTTCTAGCAATACGAAACCGGTTCCATACTAATACGACTTTCGGGTATATTTCTATCCAGAAGGTAAATCAATTCCCAATTCTCTAGAACCCAGAAAAGATCATATCCTATTAATTCACAACTTTCCAATTTCTTGCCCTCTCGGGTGAAACCGGACTTTGGATTTACACTAACGTGGCCGGACATTAATGTAGTAGGAACAAGAATTAAATAGAACAACCATGGAAGAAAAGAAAAATAAACCAACAATCAGAGTACATTTGCAACACAAAGTTCATAACCTCGGCAAGAAGGAGAAATTAGCCACTCATTTTTGGATTAAACATCCTAAACCAAGTGTTAATCGTACAAGCAATTGAAAGGAACAAGAAGAGATGAGAAAACCCTGGGAATTTGAGTCATAAGTACACTTTTTGTAACCCACGTTCTTGCTCCCACCAAGTCGGAATATGTGAAAATAAACCTAGTGTACTGTTTATAATAGTAGAAATTTGTCCCGAATAACAAGCAACGTGTCACGGAGTGTAACGCGGAGCATTGCCACGTGACACGGCCCGATCGCGGAGGCTTTTAAAATCGCCCGGCTTCGACCACAGCGCCTCTAGCAGCGTTGGCAACGCGTTGCACAAGGTCCATCGCGGTGCCACCAGCCGTGGCACGTTGCCAACGCGGCGAGGGGGCTGTCTTGGGCAGCACACTGTAGTGGCACGTTGCCGGCGCGGAGGGCGAGCTGTTTTTTGGGCCTCTTTGCTGACGTTTGCGTGTTCTTCCGTCTCCAAGCCTCTACTTCACCAACTCATGAATTAGCTCCTCAAAAGTCATCAAAAACCTACAAAACAAAGCTAATCATGTTGGTTAGCACTTATCTTCACTTTTATATAAAATTACATGAATATATAAAATTACATGAAAATGTATCAAATAGCTTAGCAAACACGATTAATTTAAGTTGTAAAGCGTATCACGGGACCTATATTATTTCCCGTGATCAATCACTAAGAGTTGAAAGACCACGGTTGATTCCTCTCTGTTGGTTGTAGTCGAAAGGAAGAAAGAGAGCATTATCGATGATGAAAAGATGTTGTTGAGAAGGAGAATAAGGAGGATGCTGAATTGACTGAGGCTTCAAGTGTTGAAAAGGGTCCAGAAGTTGAACAAAGATAGAATCAAGGAGCTACACAAGTTTACAAGGCTATTCCACGACCACCGTCACAGTTACCTCAAAGATTGAAGAAGTCGGTGGAGAATGGTAAGTTTGAAAAATTCCTATCAATGCTCAAACAGTTATCTATAAACATACCATTGGTAGAGGCATTGGAACATATGCCAATATATGCCAAGTTTATGAAGGACCTTGTGACGAAGAAAAGGTTAGTGAGCTATGAGCCTGTGGATAATATGCATCATTGTAGTGTTATAGCCTCACTGGTCCTTTGATGTGCTGTGAGTTTAATACACTTTCAATGCATAAAACTAAGAAAATAACATGGACTTAGGTATGTTTATATAGATATAAGGAACTTTTACTTTGATTTTAGGAAAAATAAGTGTTAAAGCAAAGATGTGCAAAAGAACCCTGAAAATGCAAAAAATTAGCCAAAGTACCAGTCTCAGTACGAGTCGTGTCTTGATTGTATGAGTCGTATTAAGAACCGTGATAATGTTTAGAAGGCAACATACGACTCTCAATATGAACCGTACTAGGATGGTACGAGCCGTAACTGGAGTTGTGGAAAACATCAGAGAATTTGCACAAGGCTACCTCTTGGTACGGGTGAAATCCACGAGTCGTAGCACTTACATACGACCCGTACCATGAGCCATGATGAGCTCCAGTGAATATTCAATACTTGGTGGAATTTCAGACACTACAGAGAGTACAACCCGTGGAAAGAAGGTACGAGCAGTACCACAACACTCGTGAAGCATTCCAGAAGATGTCAGAGTTCTCAGGACCAAGTCACGGATACATTGTATGACTCGTAGGAAGAAGGTATGAGTCATACCCACTCCCAACACTTGGCCAAAGTTTTAGCAAGCAAAGGATGTACTAGAAGCAGTTACGACTCATACAATCCTGCTACGGGTCATATGACCGATTGTGGCACAAACGGCGCCAGTTATGAAAAATCTCCCTGTTAGCTTAGGATAAGGTTCCTGATGTCTGTATAAATACCTTTTATGTTTTATTTTCATTACCAATAAACAAAGAATCAATAGAGAAAATTGAATTGAGTAGTTTACGTATGATTAACACTTCTTGGGAGCAATTGTTGATTTCTTTATCGATTGTTCTTGAGATTATTCTTGCATATTAAAAGAAGTTTTTATCTTAACTATTTTTGTAAGTATTTAATTATGTGTTTGTCTATGAATGCATATCACAATATTACAACCATTAGAGGGTAAAACCTCCATAACTAGGGGTTGTGAGAATCATCGTGGCTTAACAAACTAGGGTTGCACCAAGTAATTCAATACCAATCCACAAAGCTTGTATTATATTCTCTTCATGCTTAAATGTTTCTTAACGATGTACAACATTAGGAATTTCCCAAATTCTTTACTTTCTTGAACCTACAGAGGTACAGATTAAAAAAAAAGAATTACAACAAAGCCTTGATCTTCATGATCATTGTATTAACTTGAGTTGTGGTCATAAGAGTGTTAAATTTGAAACATATTGATAACGGTTAGTTTGAAATCGCTCCTGGGACCTGACCCGGTGATTTAGTATAGTCATCCAATAGGGATGAACCAGTCATTTGGATGAACCCTAGTTATCATATTTACAAGTAAACATTGGGATTGATCACATGTATATACCCGAAGTAGTTATGAACTCATGGGGAACACATACCCTAGTTATTTGAAAATCATGAT